>RPOG01005798.1:0-28907 GCA_008086565.1 Thalassoma bifasciatum
TAAAACGAATCGCTCTCAGTAATTGGTAAAAAGAATTTCGGCTTTATCAGTAGAAGGACGTCTTTTATCCAACCACTTGGAGCAGCTTTTGTCCCTGACACCTGCAAGCTTTCAGGGGTCATAGCACAGGTTTCATCTTCAAAGAAGTTTTTTCTCTTTGATGCTATCTTTGATGTTGGGTTAAATCAACAATCTAAGTAAAAAAAAAAAAAAAAAAACACTTTCTTTTCTCCCGCATTTTCTTTAAAACAGTCAAAAAGTAGACAGGCGTGTTACAGACGATAGCACTCCTGCTAATGAGTGCGTAGACTTAAGACAAAGAAACATCAAAAGGGAAATTAAAAGTGCCATTCTGTAAATGATCCAAATGATATAGAGTGTTTTTATGAAGCAGGAAAACTTTTCTGTATCTGATGAAATGAGGCAGAAGGAGAAAGTCTTCACTACTCAACGTTTGTCTACTTTTATGTGTCTAAAGTAGAAGAGTGAGACCTACAAAAACACAACCAATAGCAGATGAATCTCGAGAACAAAGTGACGATTTATCCGCGTAAGCGAAACTTCACAAGCCTCCGTAAACGTCGGACCCCGCGCACACGAATTTTCATACCAAAGCTTAAAAAACGTGGAAGCTTCGAGCTACAGAGAAAATCCGTCGGTGAAGTCTCCGGTAGGTGTTGTTGGCAGTCAGTACACACGCATACACACACGCGCGCACACACACACGCACATGGACGAGGAGAGTCGAACGTGGCCTTTGTAAACTCGTCCAGCACGAAGCTCTGTCCTGTTCATTGGTCCGTCCTCTTCTTCACGTTTTTGGCCACTGCTTTGTTTTAGTCCCATCCAGATACAAATTTTGTTTCACAGTCCTTCCTGCTTCCCATGGACGTACACACACACATACACACACACACACACACACACACTCTCACACACTCAGATACAAACTCAGAGGCTGCATCCCTCAGTACATTTTCTGTCGGCTGGGCAGCACCGCCTCCTTGAGGAACGAGAACACGAGAAGGATCCCGGACCTCTTCCCCCTTTTGCCCTTGGTGAAGTAATTTGACACCACATCATCTAGAGAGGAAGAAGAAAACTGTTTTAGCCGTCTCATTATCTCAACACTTATTCTGTGAGCTGTAACAGGAAGCAAAAGTATTAAAAAAATATGAGAACATGGAAAAATGCTTCATGTTCTTTGTGAGAGGTCCAAAATTTAAAAAATTAGAGCCCTGTGCTCCATGAATGCATTCAGCTTATGAAACCAGGGTAAATTTGACGTGTTCATTTAGGGGCTGTTTTCATAACGACAGTATCAAAGTATCAAAGTATCAAACCAAAAGGGTTTCTATTTGCTTACATTCTGAGGTAACCAGATTCATTGACCAATTTCATTTTATTTACCAACAAACTCAATAAAATTTGGACACAGAAAAGACACTGTAAAGCCTCCTTTTTGTACACAAAAAATCACAGGAGGAATTGATAAGGGCTTTTGTATCAATAAAATCTTGTCAACACCCTTCGACAGTTGCTCCTGAGGACCAAAAAATCCCCAAGACTTTCAAACCGATATCTAATACTGAGACATAGCACTTTACGGTAACCAATTATGGCACTGATGACCTCATTTCAAGTCCTGGTTTGAGGCTTATGTACAAGTTTTTTTTTAAAAAAGTGAGGTGCTTTGTATTCATGAATAAAAAGTCTTTTCTTCGTGCATGTTCAGAGGGAAATTCTCTCATGGGTGGTCAAAAATATATCTTGAGAACAAGAAAGTATGACGTATAAGTGTCTTTTCTTCTGACATATAATACATTTATGTTGTATTTTGTGTACAACAACCTGTACTTGTGAAACTGTTCTGAAATGAAAGTAATCACATGGTCAAAACTGAAACACACTGCAAGTTGTCAAAAGTTCTTTTAGGTGACCTTTTGAGAAAACACAGCTGTAATGTTGCTCTTAAAGAGTCCAGTGTTGAAATAAAGCTCATCCAACTTCTCTATTATTATTTTGAATTGTAAAGATAGGTAAGGCACTGGTTGGTTTCACAGAAATGAACGCAGTAAACTATCTCGAACACATGAAAAACTTTCTCATGAGCAGTACTATCTCTGAGCACAAAAACCCCTTTTTGTATTTTTTTGTATTTTGATGCCCCTATCACCTGAGAGGCTCTGTGTTCTGTGTTGAACTAGAAAAAGACGAGCTCACCTCCTTGTTGCATGGTGGACGGGAGCACATTTTCTCCCGCTGACAGTGACACGAAGAAGGCGAAGGGAATCACCCACAGGCAGATGGTGAAGTATGCTAACACCTTGATGACGATAAAACAAAAGTTATGGTTTTAAACTTACTAATTTATGAGAAATGTTTCACACAGCTGTGGGAAAATAAGCTGTGAAGTTACCTCTGAGAATGGATAGTACTCTTGTGCAAAGTATTGGAAGGCCATATAATGGTTCACCACCACTAACACTGCAGAGAGAAGACGGAGGAGAAACAGAGTTAAGGTAACGAAAACAGGAGCAGACGGCAGGAAATTAATGTCTGAGTGTCTGGGCTCGTACCACAGGAGAGGATGAAGTTTGGGGAGCTGAGCAGAATGTACGGGAACGTCTGCAGGAGGCCGAAGTACACCAGGTTGGTGAAGAGGCCGACTCCCACCATAAAGACGGGGAATCCTTCAAAAACATAGAGACACGCCAGCACACCTGTGGAGAACTGGAGAGTGGAAACCAGCGTTATTAACAACACAGAGTGACGTTTACCCTTACAGAGAAAGGACGACAACATCTGTGTACTCACCAGTATCATGTACTTTATTATTCGACTGGTGGCTACTGTGTATTCTTCTATTAGTTCTGCCAAATAGTACAGGCCAGCAGCTGAGTGGAGACAAAGAAAACATGATGACGTCAGGATTATGGAGTCAACAACGACATGGCAAAGCAAATGAAAACACCACAGCCAAATAATATCTGTATGGTCCGGTAACTTTTAAAAAACATCAAAATCCAGACATGACCCAAAGGTATCGAGCTCATGAGGAACGAAGGCCAACAGCCTGAAAAGACCAACCAGTCAAAACATTTACTGAAAACTGTGAGGGTTCACAGAGCAGAGTCTGAGAGCGTCATCTGGCAAAGCCAATCTGTTCTGAATAAAAGACAGAGTCAAAAGAAAGGAAGAGGAGAAAGAGTGAAAGAGGACAGCCTCGCTCTTTTGACATCAGGAGGCGGGCTAACCCTAAACTGTGTCTTCTGTCAGCACTAGACGGATCATTACAAAATGTTAGAAAAAGAGAGTGTGAATTATTTCTGCCTGCTGGATTTACAACACCTGAATGGGAAAAATGGCAAGTAATCAGTCATGTTGTGATCAAGAATATTTCACTCTTTGGTAATGATGAGGAAGAGAAATAAAACAAAAAAGGGCAAATAGTGCCCTTGAAGTTGTTGATTATGTCATCGACCCATTTGCATAACCGACCCATGGCTAAGTCCCGCCCTCAAACATAATGAGCCAATCACAGTGCGTAAACTGGGACATTCTCGACCAGGACATCCACTGAAATGCATAACAGTTTAAATACTATAGCTCCAATAAGTTGTTATATTTTTCCCACATCCTTAGACAAAAACCTGAACTACAGTGAAGATTTGGTTTATCATGTTTGCACTAGGACGCCTGAACTTTGGCTTGCAATTGAGGCTATTTATCAACAATAAAATAATTAAAATATCTCTCCAATGTGTAGTTAACTTTCTCTTGGTGACAATTAGATGACAAGTGATCTTTCTGTCCGTCTTTAAAATTCTTTAATTGCCCTTTACAAAACATCTCCTTCAGCCGTCATAGTGCCTGTCACTTAATGTTCATTATTTAATTCTGAGCCATGTTTTATTTTTCACATGAGTCCAAATAAAACAGGAATGCATGACGCATGTTCAACTAGTTAAACTGGCATTATTTATAGTTTTGCTAATTAGAAATATATTTTTAAGCAAAAGAATTTTCTCTTTAGCTTCGCATGTTGTGCGGTATTACATGTTAATGTAATAAAAATGTGTTCACCTAAAACAGAAAAGGAATAGTTTAAATAAATGTATGGTTTATAAAACTACTTTGTTGTCTTTGAGTATCTTTGGGTATTTGTGCAGAATCTCTAAGAGGCCTGGTAGGTGTTGAATGCTATGTTTCTTATGTTTGCCTTTCCTAGAAAAGTTTACTTAATCACACAACTGGTGACGTTATTGAGAAGAAGCTCCAGCAATGATCTTGTGTTGCTTGTGGTTAAGCATTTATCAGGTTAAATCCTTTCTACTGCGTGACAGGAAAAGAATACGGGGAAAAAAAGCTGTTTTGCAAGATTAACAGTGAAACTGAACTTCTAAAGTATTTGCCTGCAGTGAGACTGAAAGTAACCTGTTAGTCAGAGGCCACACCTGACAGCTGCAGCTGCACCTACGTGGCTGATGTCTATCAGCCAACGTGGAGGGAGGGAGGGGAGAGGGGGGGGGGCTCTGCCAATAAATGCACTAAGTGTAAAACTGTTGGAACAAACTTAACACGTGTTATATCAACACTGCAGGTGAGCCTGTAGTTTAAACACCTGTGTTTTCCAATATAAACAAAACGCCTCAGAGACATAATGGTCACATTTAAAGTGACAGCAGCTTCTTCATATCAGGTTATGAGCAAACTGCAAATACTGTAAATGCTGTCGGATGCCCCGAAGATAATTTTTAGACACTTGGTGTATTTGCTGATTCATTGTCTTATTGATTATAAACCAACAAACAACAAACAACTCAATAAAGCTAGCCAGCTTAATGCTAACTAAATGTAACCATGTTATTGTTATGTTATACGATCAAAAATAATCAGATGCACATATTTCACTTACTTCTTTGGCAGAATTTGTCATAAAAACACATTCAACAGCAAATAATGTTGTTAATAATATTATTTGTACATGTTTGAAGGAAGAACTAGCTGTTGTGCTAGTTAGCATTACGCTTTGAAATAGAGTATTTTTTGTGTTTATGAAGTAAAATAACTGCCAGAAGAATTACTGAATCATATTATAGTTAAACTAAATGGTTTTATTTCGCTACATTTGCAAATAAATGCCTGTTTCTATGGTCCGCTAGCATTAGCAGGCAGTTTCTTGCTAACCGCTACGTTAGCATCTGCAGGAATTTCCATCGTGTTCTTACCTATTGCTAAAGTGACGAAAGAAATCTGGATCACCAACGACAGCCAGCTGAGTAAATAAATAAACCACATCTCTCTGCATGTGAAAACAACGCGCAAAAGTGTGAAAAAACAAAAATGTCCGGGAGGGAAGGAGCTAGCAGGATGCTAACTAGCAGCGCGGTCAAAGTTCCTCCAGTTTGTCACAAAAACAGAGGAAAGAAAAAAAGAGAAGCAGCAGGAAAAAAACAGGGGTTTGGTTTAGTTACAGCGCCTTCCCTGGTGAGAGGACAAACTGACAAGCCTTTCAGCCAGAAACTCAGCTGTTCTCAGAGGATTTAATTCTCCTGTTAGTTTTTATCAACAGAGTTTGGACAACACTGGATTTACTGGGGGGCTCAGTGTGACAGCTGACCCCCGACTGTAAGGACTCATAGGCATGAATATGCTTAAATGTTTTTCTCAAACTAGAATTTGTTGTTAAAAGACATAACAAATTGGTTTTTCTTTAAAAAAAAAAACAGTTTAATACACAGTTTCTATCCTTCGGGCGCAGCCATTGTTTTACTGCCGCAATGCATTCTGGGTTGATGACGTAGATTGGTTGCTTGGTGCCGAGCATCTGGATGTTTACTCACTATTAGTCACCGCAAGTCACTAGGTTTGAGGAGGGAAAAAAACATAATAATGCCACATTTGGCTGCTTTTGGGTGCACTTTTCAGTCCAAAGGAAACAAGGAGACTGATGTTAGTCTGCACAGCTTCCCAAAAGACAAGAAAAGAAGGAAGTTGTGGGAAATCGCTTGTGGACGTAAACAACCTCCGATGAACCCGCGGCTATGTTCTCGTCACTTCTCCCCAGAAACATTTGCTGCATTTAGCCGGCCCATGCTGATGAAAGAGCTGACAGGTGTGGGTCATTATAAACGGAGACTAAAGCCAAATGCTGTGCCGACTATTTTCCAACACAAACCCACAAAACTTCCTCGGGAAACCACTGAAGTCCGCTCCAGGATTTATATGATCCTGTATGAGATGGAGCCCAGTGCAACCATATGACGTCACTACCCAGACGTTATTGCGGCGTAAACAACAATGGTGGCCTGCAGGTGAAAATATTTTTTCAAATTTTATACAAACTAAGATATTTTGAGAGATTTTATTATCGTTCTTATGTAGCTGGTAAAAACACTGATCATTTAGGAAAATGACGTTCTGGCAGCCAGGGTTCCTTTTAAAACCAAAACTTGCCACCCCTGTTATAAAGATGATGATATATAATGAATTTACTGACGATGAGATATGAATGAACATGAATGAAATTGAATGAAAATGTTTATTTTGAAAAATGTAAAAGAATTACACGAGGCAAACAGAGTTAAAACAGAGAAACTTTGCAATTTCGTGTTGAATCAGAAGAAGACAAAGAAGCAACAACAAATTAAAAAACAGAAAAAAATCTTTGCAATTAACGCAAAACAAAACAAACTTGATTACCTTCTTTCACATTTTCAAAAAAGGAGTGGAGGGAAGAAAAACGTATTAATTTCCCCCCCTTCTCCAGTTTTAATTAATAGCGGTCTACTTGGCCAACCTTATATCTATATCTCTCTCTATGGTAAATAACCATATACACCTCCATTTACATACATGCATATACACACACATATACACATATATATACATACACACATACATACATGCATATACACCCATATACAGATACATGCCCGCACATATATAACCTACTACATGATGTTATTTTTATCCATTGTCACCTATTGTCGACACAACATAATACCAAAAAACCCTTTGAATATGAGAAATAAGTCAAAGTTTTGAGCTGAAAAATCACATATTAATTGTAGAAGTCAAAAATTTGAGGTAAATAGTCAAAATTATGGGGCGAAAGTCAAATAGTCAGCAGTTGCGTAGCGATATTGTTAAAAACGTGACAGCAGAGTTTGTTTGTCTGAACCATAGTTTTGTAGCCATTTAGCGCCGCTCACAGCCCAGTGCTCTAAGACATGTTGGTACCATGTAACATTAGTGAATTCTGGTTGTGTCCCACTAGTGCTCATCTACCAAGCAGAGTAAATGTAACTTGGTTCTTCATTTTATTAAGAGACTCTCATGTTTGACAGTTTGCTGGAGTATAACTGCTGCATGTGAGTTGGAATGAACATTTTCACAAATAGCGTATTTGAGCCTTTAGCTGGTGCTCTATCTCTCTTCTGTTAAGCTTCCTTCTGCTCGTCTGTCCCTTTTCTGTCAGACAGGTCCAGCTCCTGCTTCCACTACAATAACAAAATAAATCACAGATATAGTTTCCAACAGAGAAAAACAGATTTCTCTTCTTATTGTCGAACTTCATCAGTCCACACAGTGTTGTTACAGAGACTTTAACTTGCTGTAAATCCATGCGGTCCAGTCCGACCTGGTCAGGAAGCTAGGAATCAACATTTAGAAATCACCTATTTCAGGATGATGACCTCATTTTGAATTGTGGATTACAATCAGGCATATATCAAGATACGAGACTTTTTCAAGATCGCTTTAGCCCACACAGTCCCTTTGATAAAATGCTATGAAGTGCAATAAATCATCAAAAAATGCAAAATAACATGGTTGTACTTGATTTCTTTTACATAGTTTTATTTACACTTGGCATCCTTGTTTGAAGGATGCAACACGTACAAAGCTAATTGATTGTACCCTTTAAAAATGTGATGACGTATTAAACACAGGAAGCTATGTGATCAACCCCGGTTTGAATTGTAACGTCATGCTTTTGTCGTTAATGTTTTACACTGGACTTCTGCAAATACATTTGTGGAGGGAAACAACTTGCTGGGTCATGTTAAAACACCAAAAAAGGAATGCTTGATCAATTTCATCCAGTTTCAAATCTGTTTTTTGAGGATATTTTAAAATTTTTCAACATGGTTAGTTACATGTTTCGAAAAAAGTTAATATTTCTCAACTTTTGCCAGCATATGTAAACTTAACAGTACATGGTTTGTTATTGCTTTCATGTTTTCCATACTATAAGTGTTCCTCAGCTTGTGTATTTGTGTCTAATAATCCATCCAGGGTCTACCAAGGTCACAGGTGTGTTAGCAGCTTGTTAACAAGAGTTGTTATGTTTATTTTTTTGCCTTTTGTCTCGAAATTAGTGTCAGTTTCAGGCCCTGCGGTCTCTGATATGATTTTTCTGACACACCGGCTCTCATGTGCTATGTGCTTTGATGCAATGACACGTTGAGGGCAGAATACATTAGTGCAAGCCAAAAGCTAACACCTTCTGAGATTGAGAGGGGAAGCAATAAAATATGTATGCTAGAAAGTGAAAAGGCCTGGACCTTTAAGTAAAGAGAGCTAAATAAAGTAAATATATAATGTGAAACAGTGTGAAGAAACTAAAATCGCGTCGGAGTCAAAGGTGAGAGTAATCTCATCCCCTTTTCAAACGCTTTTATCAAAGGCAGATATTCAGGTGGATGCATGGCGTGGTGTGAGGGTGTGGTTCGTGGAGTCAACCATGCATGCAGATTTACAGTTTCTCTGTGGAGGTGAGAAAACAAAAGGCAACCTGCCGCATTTAAAGATACTTTCAGTCAGGAGGACAGGCGCAGATCACCTGAGGCTCTTATCTCAACAACACCTCTGGGCCTCAGGTGTGAGGTTTTAATGTGCAGGAAAAAAATGGCCGCCTCCGTCTTTCTGCTGGGTCGAGCTTTAAGAGGGAGACACCTCAGGAGAGAAGTGGGCGAGGGTACTCATATAACCTAAGTGGTTTTCTTTTTTTTCATCTATATTCTGTAGCATAAAAAATCCTGTAACTTGCACTTAGATCATCTCTAACCCAGCCATTCGAAATAGAACGATGTTGGAGGTTAAACACGGCTGGCTGGATTTCAATTCACTTCACACGCAACAAGTTCTGACCATCTGAAGCGGAGCTGGCTTTAATGGAGTCTGGAGAAAAGAAAAAAGTGTCCCACCTGAGTTTGAAGTACACCCCTCTTATCTTCTGCTTCAAGACCAGAAACTGCTCTTTTGACACGTTTTCATTTGGACTTTTTCTGGATCAAAGCTTTTAACTTGTCAATGAAAATAAAAATCAACCATCGTTTTATTGTGTGACTTTCGAAAGCAAACGTGCTTCTTTAACACTTCAAAACATTCATTTCTTGTGAAGTCAAAATGAAAGTGAAACTAAACAAAACACTTAAAATTTTGAAGGTTAAACTTTCATAATCAAATTCTTCTGGTGGTGCTAAAGTTTGTATTTCCTCCTCACTCCTCTTGGCTGACTATCAGCGCTGAGGCTCTGATGCGCGAGTCTCTCTTCTCTCGGTTCTGTCTCAGCCTTCGTAGCACGGGGGCGCTGCCGATGTCACCTGCCCAGGGAACTTGATCGGCTGCTGGGGCACTCTGCTGACCTGGCTGGGGATCTATACGAGAGATTACAGAGTTAAAAGTCGAGCAATTCATTGATAAGCAGATAATTCCTAGTGTCAAACTGCATAAATTCAAGAAAATACATCATTCAATGAGTTTTATGGATTCACGAAACTTAACAGAAACAGAAAATGCAATACAGTACTCAATATTAATAATATATGCTTATACTAATATTCCATAGTGACCACTTGATGCTAGCTTGAAACCATGTACACACCAGGCCGAAATAGGTATTTACAGCCTGGTTTGACAAAAGTTTTGGGTCTGACATGCTCATTTCTTTGACAGCACACTGTCTGAAGAGTAGAATTTTTTCATAGCTTATTTATAAAACGAGTATACTTGCACATTTTTCCCATAAAAGAGTGTTCCTGATTTGATTGAATGTAGAGCACTCTGTAGTTGTCGGTGAAGAGGCAAAAATCTGTTTCTTTACATCATTAAAACTCAAAAAAAGCTTAGTTGAATTCAATACTTCCAATATTGCCATCACCAATAATATGCTTCAAAGCTCTGTCATTAATAAATGGATGATGTCACAGACACCACCTCCAAATATTCAAGTCTTTGTGTCTAGACTAACACAAAAAAATCCAGTTCCACGGAAGAAATCAAAATGTCAAAAACCAAGACTGTGATCTCACACTGCAAAAACTGAAATCTAAGCAAGTCATTATGTCTTATTTTGAGTAAAATTTGTCTTACTATTCTTGATTTGAGCCACATTTACTAGACAAGGTCATAAAAGTGTCTCATTTCAAGTTTGAGGCATCAATTGCTTGTAACAAGTCAAAAAAATCTGCCAATGGGATAAGATCAAAGATTCTTATTTTAAGACATCTTTCTAATTTCAAGAAACTTCCCGGGCGAATTCGTCTTATCCCATTGGCAGATTTTTTTTGACTTGTTACAAGCAATTTACACCTCATTTTGGTCTTAAAAAAACTTGAAATAAGACGTTTTTATGACCTGGTCTGGTGAATGTGGCTCAAATTAAGAACAATAAGACAATTTTTAAAACAAATGAGACATAATGACTTGCTCAGATTTCCGTTTTTGCAGTGCAGAAGCTTATTTTTCCTCTTTCATGAAGCTTTCACAGTGAAACTTAATTGTTCAACATTCATCTTTTCAAACGTCACCAAGGCTAAAGTTTTGAAAAAGCTCGTGCTGGTTTGGTTGGAGCGGTGGTTGTACGCCAACAGGTGCCTGCCTGGCATTGCTTCACCGTTTCTGAGACTCTTGAGGTTTTCTTTTGTTTCTGCTCTTGTGTGCAAAAACAGTCATTTGTGGATGATGAAAAAGGCCAAAATGCCAAACCTATGGTGTTGAAAAACCAACGGTTGACTCCCCAGAGGCTACATGATTTTTAACATCCAATTTATGTTAATAGCTTTGAAGGTCTCTCACATTTCAGTCTTTTTTTTAACAGTTTTGACCTCGTAGTGGTGAAAGAGTCTTACAAATCCAGCTTAGTTTATATTCAACCCTTAAAGATTCACGATTAAAAAAGGCTGTGCAAGACTATACAAGATTTCATTTACATAAAACTGTTAATCTTGTAACTATGCAGCTATGAAAAATTGCCAAAAATGATTTTTCGTTGCTGAAGTGTTGAGAAAATTGTCTGTGCCGCTTGCTGTCACTGGTTTGGAAAATAAAAGCAGTGTTTCTTAGTGAATGTATCACATTTAACCTTTTTTCTTCGTACCCTGTGTTTGTGTCAAGGTTGGGTCCTTGTACTCTCCTATCGCCCTCCTCCTCCTCTGGAGCACCTGCAGGAGCTCCGCCTCCCCAACGTGTCGACCTTCTCCCCTCCTGGACGGCAGTCTGCGCAGGGGCTGACGTTTTATGTTGTCCTGACATGGAAAAGATGTTTCAAATCACATTTTCTGAACTTCTCAGAACCTCATTTAAGTTGCCATTTATTGCACAAGTGTTTGGCCTTGGAGGCAAGAATGAGAGTTTTAAGTACAATACCAGCATTCCCCTGAGCTCGAGAATAGCCGATTTTCTGTTTTCAGCCCTCTGGTCCTACAAGTAGATTTGTGACATTGTTAAAAAGATTATGTGACTGTCTCTATTATTCCATAATACAAGAAAAGGGAATAAAATGGGGGTGGAGAAACTGACCTTCCACGAGCTGTCGTCTTCCTGTGAGCGTACAGTAAATGTTAGTTTTCAGTTGTGTAAATTAATCTGCACAAATTCTACATTAAGATGCCAAAAATGCTGTTTCAACTCAAAACTGATCAATAAAAGACGAGTAAATGAGTTGGTCCACCTGTGCTTTCTTGATGGGCCTCAGGATGATTCCTTTCTTTATTCTCTCCATCATTTCATCCACTGCTTTCGCCTTCATGTCCACCGAAGGAGCCTGTTCTTCAGGATTGGAAACAGACAAAAGTCTTGAACCTTTTCCAAACTGCCATTGCAGCTCTGAACTCACTATCACTACAATTACCGTCTGCTAAATGTGAATTAACTGTGTAAGACTCACTGTTTGAATCACTTTTAATGGCTGCGTCTTTCCTTCTGCTTCTTAGGAAGTCAAGTGTACTGAAACAGAAAGATAAAAACAGAGAAATGGCTCTTGAAACTTTGTTTGTAACAAAAGGAAACAATTAACTCCTGTTTTAATCGTACAGGAAGCTCTGGTTTCAGTGAAACATACTTGGTGATGGTTGTAGGAGGTGGAGGAGGGGGTGGCGGAGGAGGTGGAGGTGGGGGTGGAGCAGGAGCAGGAGCAGGAATTGATTCTACTGCTGGTTCATCTGTCTGATCTTTTTTGTCCAACTTATCTTGTAAATGTTTCACTGAAAACAGACAGAGAAGAATAGAGTTGTGGAAATTTAGAAAAAAGGGGTGAAATGATTCATCCCACATCAAAAATGATCAATAATAACCAAAATCCACTGGAAAGGGAGGCAAAGATGAAGGTTTTGGATGTTATGCCTTTCTACAAACATGGTGATACACTTTTCTACTTAGAAATACAAATAGTATTATTCACAACACACTTAGGGGTTTTATAATGAAATTCTAAGTCATTGTTGTTTTTCAGCCTCTCATTTACAGGTAAACAGCATTTTAGCCGACCTAAAACAGCCTTCATACTGGAAATGCTGCAGCCACCGTAGCTGTGCAAACAGCGAGACAGAGTTTTCAGTGGAAACGCTGACGCCACGCTCTGCTCAGTTCATGCGTTTTCATTGTGGCTACTTAAATTGCCATGCATAAGTTTCCCAGGTTACAGTGTGAATGTGTGCTTCTCTACTTCATGTGGTATGCTTCTCTATTCGCAGGATGTTGAGTGAGTCTTGGGATTGTTAATTAGTGTGACCACATTGTTCTATTTTAGTCCGTTTTTCAGAGTTAGCTCCCCCTTTTTAGGCCTTTCAAAAATTTCAATGCAAACTGTTCTCAGATTTAAATTGATTTATTCTTTCTACAAAGAGTTACCTTCCTCCTGGAGCTGTGTGACCGTATCTTTGGCCTCACACAGCTGAGTTACCAAGACCTTCTTCTCCTCCTCGCTCCTCTCCAGCTGGGTTTTCAGTTCCTGGAGCTCAGGGACGTTATTGCTCCCTCCTAATGAGCTCTGACTCTGTTTTATCTTAAAGAAACAGCAGAATGTATCACAAAATGCTAATAATGCTTCTTTCAGTGGATACAGACACACACCTGGTCATGGTAGCAGCGCTGTATGTCGGTCAGGGTGGTGCTAATGGTGGAGATTTGCTCCAGCGCCTGCTGCAGCTGCAGGTCGGTCTCTGGGCTCTGCATCAGCATCACACTCTGACTGTGGGCCTCCTTCTGCTGCACCAACATCTGACGAGAGGGAAAGAAATCCAGCTTCACCTCTGTGACATCTTAAATACATCTTCCTGATTATCATCTTCTGAGGAAACAGAAACACCAGCAAAAACGATGAGGCTGAATTACAGGGGGAAACAAAGTGGCGCGTTGTTTATTCCCTCCACAGGAGGTTGTCACAATCAAATATTTCCAGCGCCGAACAACAAGATGGGCGCCTTGTTAGAATAACTTCACAGCTTTATTAAGGAAGAGTAACAAAGCAAACGAAATGAATTTAATGTGAGACAAAGAATAATTCTGCTAACAAGATAATTGGCTTAAAAGGACGTTTGCAGCTTGCTGAGACACAGGAAAAAAATATCTTTGAGTGTTTTGAATAAACTTTTTGTTCCTTTGCTCCAGCTTGTTTTATTTTTTAGTCCATGAGTGTTGGACCTGGGAACCGATTGGTTAAATTTGAGAGAAAAAAGGAAAAAAATCACAGTGGAGTAGTTGGGATGTAAGATTATTCATCACCAAGGCTAATTCATGAGCTACATGTGGCTATCCTTGGAGCTAAATAAAAAAAATCCAACAAAGATTGAGTTGAGAAATGTGAATTAGCCAAAAAAATCTGTCATGAGTTATCAGTGTCTTTGTAGTCATCAGAAAATCTTTACAACGCACAAATGACCTCCACCTCTCTGACACACCTTGTGCAGAACAGGAATTGTGAGAAAACGCGGTTTTCATATCCCCGTTTCCCCCTGTGAGAACAAACCCAAGCGTAAGGTTTCGGTGATCTCCGTGCCAGCGAACGCATCGCGCGGCTCCCTGCGTCCAAAATCGCAGCGCTTTAATCTCCTCTCTCCTATTAAGCAGGGAGCAATTTTCACACAGCAATTAGCACAATGATTTCATACACACAAACACACACGGCCCCAGCCACACACTACACTACACAAAGAGACAAAGACGCACACACACACACACACACGCGGTGGAGGAAAAAAAAAAAAGAAAAAGTCCAAATTGTTTCCTGTTTGAGGCCTGTCGTCATTATACCAGCACGCACCACAGAGGAGAGGTGTGAATGGTTGGTGTTTTCAAAACACATGAAAACAGACAAATAGTAGTGCATACAAGAGGCATTCAGCGCAGGGGGGTCTTTTACCGCGAATTGAGAGTAAAAGGGGCTGAATTGTGTGAGCGGCTGGGGGTCCTTTTCACAGGTAAGGACCCCTGCGAGGAGCCCCATTGTGCGCCTGTCCGGTAAATGGAGGACGCCGCGCACAAAGGCGACAATTGCTGTACGCTCGGTGCGACATAAAGGTGTCAGGCAAAGACAGGTTGTGTTTAAAGACCACTATTCTCCTTCAGCGGCCGTGATGACCACTAATTACGGGAGAGGGAGGGGCTAAATGGGAAGGGAAGGGGACAGAGAGGTGTTTTTTTGAAAGAAAAGGCCTTCATTATGGAAGCAGCTGGGGCTGGGGAACTGTGCTGTGCGCGCACGTGTGTGTGTGTGTGAGTGTGTGTTTGGGTATGTGGAAAGGATTGGTGCTTTTTCCGGAGTTTGTGTCCACCTTTGTTTTGTATGTGTGTGCGTGTGTGTGTGTGTGTGTGTATATGTGTGTGAAAAACCTCGCCTCACACAGACAGCCCGGGTTTGACCAAAGTGTCATCAGTGTGAAAATAGAGAATGGAGACCCCTTTTCCTGTCCTGCCACATCAGCAGCACCCTGACAGCACTGTGTGTGTGTGTGTGTGTGTGTGCATTTAAGCCCTTCCTCCCCACCTCACACCCGTCTCTTGCCCGTACCCGCCGGAAGGTCAGCTCCGACACTCCCGCTCCTTTTCCGTGGCACGACCTGTCACCCTCAGTGTCCATAGGTGTGAATGTTTGACAAAATGTTTTGGGCAGAGAACACACACACACACACACACACACACACACACCCACCCACACATGCACCCCCACACATACACCCCCACATGCAGGAGCCACGCGCTCACACCTGGTGGGCGAAGACTTCAGCGTGCGCCCGTAGGCCCTCCTCCAGCTCCAGCTTCTGAGACATCTCTGTGAACTCCTCGCTGACAAGCTGGGAAACTGTGAACGTACAGAAAACACTTAAAGACAAAGACCACAGACAAAATTTAGCGGCTCTTAAACCATCACTCTGTGTGTTTCTACCTCTTTTGATTTTATTCATGGTCTTGCTTTGTTTGTTCATCCTCCTCAGTATGGCCTCTTTCTCCTCCATCTCCAGAGCCAGCTGAGAGAGAAGTGTTTGAGGACATATGCACACAGATTTACAGAATAAATGCACATAAACACGTTGTTGTACCTGCTCCTGGAGGAGGGCCTGTTCTTTGGTTAGATCTTCCACTTGTTGCTCCAGATTCAACTTCTCAGCAAGAAGACCGTCAACGGACGCCTGCAGCTCTGACACACACACACACACACACACACACACACACACACACACACACACACACACACACACACACAGGGAGGTCATGAAGAGTTACGTGCCTATATAACTCATAAATGTACATCAGCTGTGGTGATTTCTCAACATGATTTTAATGCAAAAGAAACATTCAGTTTATTCATTTACTTCATTTTAAGAAGTTTAAAAAGCTCACCCTTATTCAAGTTCACTCTATGTTCCACATTTGACATCATTTGATATATTTCAGGGATGTCCAAACTAAAGCCCGGGGGCCAATTGTGGCCCACCGTCTATTTTCATGCGGCCCCCAGCTGTCATTTTGATATGTATTAATTTTGTAACTTAAATAATTCATGTTCTAATTGTGTACATTTACAGTTTCTGTCAGATGCTTGGAAAAAACCTAAATATATCTAGTAACATCCCCCCAAAATTTGTATTGTGTATTGGCCACTTACTGAAAAGTAAATAAATAACACACGAGAGGACAAAAGACTGACATAATGTTGTGAAATGGTGAAGAAAAGACAAAAGTTGATGCATAAAATGGTTCAGAATGCAGGATCAGAAATATTTGGGGTTGAGAATGTGTTAATAACTGTCTCGTAAACAAACATGATAAATTCCAGATCTTGATCCTGCCATAAAAAACAACATATTTTTCTCAGGTTTGGTTTTATCTATTAGGGCTGGAATAATAACACTAGCACAATTGACAAAACTTAAAGACAGTTTTTTGTTTGGTTTTTTGTTTTTTACAGAAACTGCCAAAATAAAATATTTTTCAAAATAAGCACTCATTTGTTACTTTTACTGTTAAGAAACGTGTCCATAAGAGCCCTTGGTTTATTTTCACAGTAAGCAATATGGCCCTTATGAAAAAAAGTTTGGACACCCCTGATATATATGATATAAAAAGTTGGACGGACATTTTTCAGGAGTCACACATACCCCCAAGTGTCTGTGCCATGACACCCCTCTTCCCCCTGACCACCACCACCACCACATGTACAAGTCTTTCAGCTTTTTTTTTTTTTTTTTGTTGGAATGGTTTATTATGTTGCCGAGGTGTTTTTTCCCTTATCCCAAACTGTGCCCTTCCCCCAAAGAGGCCTAATCTGGTACTTGCCTTTTTCCCTTTTCCTCCCTCTTGTACTCTTTTTCCTCATCTTATGAAACGGGGTGCCGTATGTTTTCATCATAGCAGTTCTTACTTTAATTTTCATACTTTGTATTATTGCTTTAATATTCTAACTGAAGTATCTGAACTTCCCCTGGGACAAAAAAAAAAGTATTTATGATGCGTTTTATGAACCTGCAATCTTAGCCTGACTCTCCAGCAGCAGCGTCTCTCCACTGCTCTCCCCACAAGCATCAACCTCATCACTGCTGACTGTGGAGTCGGTCTCCGAGTCGAGGGTCGCAGCATCAAAATTTTCAGGCAACTCTGGGATAAGTGGCATCAGCATCTGGCTCCTCCTTTTCAGGACTTTGTTCTCTTTTGTCACCTGGAAACCAGAGGAAAAAACAGCGAATCTGGTTAAGATGCTTGTATGAAAATAAGATAAACACGAGAAATAAAGAACACTAGTATTTTTTATTTATTCATACTTTGACTGTAAGATTTTCGGCGCTTTCTCTGCAGGAACGCTCGATCTGGAACTGGATCTCCAGAACGTTGATCTCCTTCAGGAGCTGGTTTGAGACTGAGAACAGAAAGCAGGATTAGAGGTCTTAAGGTCAATTTAGAGCCTTATCTGGATGTAATATGTGCATGAGCGTCTCTCAATGATGATTATCGGACACATGGGAAATCTGTTTGATTGTAAGGGTCGACACCTTCTCTGACTCTGACCCAAAACAGGCTCCATCAAGTAAAGAAAATGAAAAAAATATAACATACCTTCCTCTAACTCTGACAGTCTCTGATTGGCTTCATCCCTCTGCTTCTCCAGGATCTCACACTGCACATCAAACATCACCAAGAGAAATCAAAACAAGCCAAACAGAAGAACGTTAAATAATGTAAGTGAATGAAACTGATTGAATCCACTTTTTATTCTTGAATCACAGGGTATAAGCATCAAAATTACATTCTTCCATGTTAATGCAATCAAGGTTGTGTGATGTTTCTTACTTTTTAACTTTAATTACACAACATGATGAAATATCAAAGATTTTCTAACCAGAGTCTAAATTTCAAGACTTTTTTTTAATCAAATGGTTGAATTTGATTGACATCTGCTTGAACATGATAATCAGCCCTGTGCATTAGAAAAAAGCACAAATTAAGCAACCTGTCAGTTACACTGGTACCTGAATGTCTCCGTCATCTTCAGATGATAAACCGCTCTCTGCATCAGATTCTGTTTGCGGGAAGGGAGTTTAGATTAGTTCATGGTCTCAAACTGAAATGTTGATTGAGTCATTGTTATAGATAAAACTAGAATCTCCAGGGAGACAGTTAGAGAAACTTTCATGGACCTCGTGAAGGGGAATTGAAAGAACAGGAAGTGAAATCACAGAGGTTTCCAAAAACAAAACACAACACGAGAACTGAAAGCTCGCCCTTTGTGGAACTGCTCTGAGCCAAAACCTTAAAGCAAGGAATCAGTTTCCTCAATAGTAGAGACAGAAATGACTCTCATCAAATCTTAAAACAGCTGCAAAATATTTTTTCTCTATTTCCTATTTTCCAAGCAGAGAAAAAAATACTATGTCCTAAATTTGTCGCCCTCTGGGAAAGCAAGACAAGTTGCTCTTAGCCTGCTTGCTAAGTTAAGCTAGGCTAAGAGCAACCAACCACATCTTTGTTTTACTGGCACAGAAAAGACTCAGTTCCTCTAAATTATTCCTCCATTAATATGTTAGATAGAAAAACAGAATATGCCCCAACCGATCAACACTGGCAATTTAGCTTTGCTCAAAGACTGAACACTCGGAAAGAGCTAGCTTAGCTGCTAAAAAGTTAGCTAGCTAGCTACCAGTATGACAAAAGCACACTTGTTTACATATTTTAAGAAAAAGCTGCAAGTGTATGCGAAGTTATTATGGCTTATCATGCACATAACCTCAAATATGCTAGGCTAAGCTAATGACTGCTAGCTTTAACGTTTTAGTTGGCAATGAAAGTTTTACTTCCTTCTTTTCTTGCTTTTATCAATCAAATGAAACAGGTCATACATTACTAGGTCAAACTGTTCTCAATGTGGATGACTTTTTTTTTTTTTTTTTTTAAAGCAATAGCTATTTCAAACCACAAATCCAAAAATAGCAAAGTTACTGTAATTCTGTTTTGGTGCGATACTTAAATTAATATTAAGTGAGAATAAACATCATCATGTGGCTGGAATAAATGTAAGAAGAACTACTTTAGAGCCATCCTCTAAAGTCTTACCTGCAGCTGCACCGTCCTCTTCCTGGACCCACATCTTGCTCAAAATTTCCCTCGTGGATAAACCAGCTTAAGCTGCACATCCAAGAGCAAACAAAGTTTTCCTTCTGTCTGTCAACTCATGATGTAGGACAAAGTTCCTGCTTAAACCCTCCCCTCTATCAAAAAGAGGAACCCCTTTGAAAAAACTGATCCTAAACCCTGAGCTGGTGTGGATTTTTTGATCACTTGATGTGTTGATCTTTCAGGGGGTTTAAGGTTAATGTTACAAGTTAGCGAGAGGACGAGGTGTTTGAACTTTTACCCCCTCCCCTGACAGTGAGGAGAGAAATATGTTATGGTCTCTGAGGGACGACTGTCTCTCTGCTGCAAGATCAATGTCACTCAAGCAAGAGGAGCGAGGGCAAAGCTGCTTTCACTCCTCTATTAGCATCTGTGCTCGGAGTTCACGACCTCAGATACGTCAAACCTGCCACACGAGCCAAACTGGAGGTGATAATTCAGGAGATGATGATGATGGACGGCAGAAATGATGACACATATTCCTACATTATTAATGATTACAGGACATATCTTACACAGATATATGTTTGTACACTGCTTCACTGGAGACTGTCTCTGGGAGGAAAAATTTGGAATTTGTTGGGTATTGATTTTAGCGGTGGAAAAACACAAACTTAATGCTTTTCACTTTCTTTAATAACATAATGCTCAGTTAAGATTTTCTATTTGAAACAAGAACTTGATCTTACTCTTTGCTGTTAAATAAAGTTGGACGACGTGCATTTCCTCAAAAGGGAAGCCAAAATAACCTCAGACCAAGTTGCAATACACAAACAGATGTTTTACACGAGTAATGAAGAAATTAATTCATAAAATGTATGTACACATTTGAACAAAAAAAGACAAAAAAATGTATATATTTCTGCCCTCCATTATGCATGTTTCTTAAATTCATATCAATTTATGTCTTTGTGAAAATGGACGGGGAAATAAATGAATGTGTTAATGCAATAAAAGAGAAATAAGTTTAATACATACAGCTACAAATAAAAGTAAAGTTACAAAAAAAATAGAATATCATAATAAAAGAAAATGTAAGCAATTAATTTTTTATTTATTCATTGATTAATTTTTGCACTAATGTACTTATTTGGCCGATCTGATTGACTGCAAAAAGACTAATGGCCCACCTCTTTGCTTCATAAAAACAAAAGTAAGTGAAATATGGCATTTCCAATATGGCCTCCGTCAACAATTTAAGAAATTTCATTTTGGTTGGGAACATTGAATAAAATTTTTAGGCTCGTATCAGTTTTCAGTAAAGACCAGTTCAGACAACGTAAAAATCTATTCAAGATTTTAAAGTTAAATTACCATATTGGCCCTAAGTTTTTCATCAAATGCAAAACAAACATGGAACAAATAAGAGTCTTTAATGCTTCCTGATTCTGTACAGCTCAACACAAACACACAGCCCCGAGTGACGTCCTTGTATTTAATGAGTCTTTTCTCTCACTATGCTGCTCTCTTACAGGCTCCACCTGAGCTCCACAGCCTCCAACCTCCATCACCCTGACATTTACTAATGATTCATCGCCGTCTTAATAAAGGGGAAATTGTCACTTAACATTAGCTGTTGTCTGGTGTTTCTCAGAGCCGCCCTGATTGATACAGCGTCTTTGAATTCTAGTTAACTGGAGACAGATTAGGAAGCCAGCAGGGTTTGTTTTGATTCAGCTCAAAGACTATAAACATGGCTGCTGCTGGGTTTCATGGGCTCATTTGTCTTTACTAAACTCTTAACTGTTCATTCCTTTGATATACGATGACAAAAACAACACATAATGGAAAAAATTGGGTTGTTTCTAAAACTGTGTAATAATATCAGATTTTCTGACTATATTTTCAGATCATTTTTAAAGTTGTACTGCTGGATACATGGGATAGTATATCTTGTTATTGACCACAATCAGCATGAAATCAGTGAATTAAAAAAATCTATATCTGCTTTCAATCCATCTCCACACATACTCATAAACTGCAATATGTGTCTGGTCTATTTCTGCTCTATATTTATCCACAGCAGTTATCTATGGTTACTGTAAGTGGATTCAAATGTGCTCCTTCAAAATAAAAGCATGGATAGGGAAAAAATAGTAGTTTGGCTCGATACAAATTGACAGAGCGTGCCAGAGGGTTGAGTCCTCCGCCGGGGGATTAACACGGACATGGTCCACCCCTAGAAGTGCTCCTGGCAAAAAGGTTGCTGTCAGAAGTGGGATTCGAACCCACGCCTCCAGGGGAGACTGCGACCTGAACGCAGCGCCTTAGACCGCTCGGCCATCCTGACACATGCCACCCCTCCACAGTCACAAAGCATTTGTTTTCTGGTTTGCTACCCCCGAGTGCTGAGTTAATAATCAACCCTTGCAGCCGTGGTTCAGAACAAAGGCAGGGTAAGCGGAGAGTGGTGCCCTCTCTTCTGTGGCTTCAATAACTAAGTTAAACTACATTATTATTGCCAACATAAGCCTTATGACCCTCCTAAGTCTTGTAGCAATCCAATCTTTCATTTGATGTTTGTGATTATATATAACATATAAAACATATATATTGTTAACTACAGTTGTAGTAGTGCCCAAGCTGAGTGAAACTAACACACTAGTTCTCCCCTGCGCTCTGCCTGCCCACATGTTTTGCTGCATGTTCTCAGAAGGCGATCTATTTTTAGCTGCAACCGTTGTGTAGGTTGAGCCTCTTTCAAAATAAAAGCCCTAAAAATACATTTTTCTCCTTAGACAGTTTCTGTTTGGTCAGTCTCAAGTCAAATTAAGGGTGGAGGAATTCCTCAAAGACCATCTGGAAGTCAGAGTCCTAACAATCGAGCTCAAAGGGACTAAGTTATTTGGAAGGAATTTCTTTTGTCTGAAGTGTTGGTCTGGGTGTCAGTGGGTCCTGAAAAAAGGTTATTGTCAGAAGTGGGATTCGAACCCACGCCTCCAGGGGAGACTGCGACCTGAACGCAGCGCCTTAGACCGCTCGGCCATCCTGACACATACCCTGTAATTAATTAATTATTTTTTAAAAACTAAAATGGATATCTAGACATTTGCAAAACTTTTTTGAAACCTCCAGCACCAGCAAACACAAACACAGGATGGTTGAAATCCAGGGGCAATCGGTTGACTAGCACCATCTCCAGCACTGTGCTAACAAGCAGCTCAACATATATCTGGAACAGTCATTCTAAGCACTAGCTTACACAGCAAGTGTGTGCAATACTATCTTAAACATATTGAGCCTGCACAAAACCATGGAAAACCCATTGTGGGAGAGCTACAACTACACATTTTCTCTGATATCACCCACCCAATTAAAAAAAAAGCCATGGGCAAATACCAAGGGGACTGCACAAGGGAAGTGTTCTGTTTTTTGCATTAGTGGGGGTGTCAGTGGGTCCTAGAAAAGGTTATTGTCAGAAGTGGGATTCGAACCCACGCCTCCAGGGGAGACTGCGACCTGAACGCAGCGCCTTAGACCGCTCGGCCATCCTGACACATACCCTGTAATTAATTAATTATTTTTTAAAAATGTATTTAATTGCTTATTATGATTAGAGAATATGTGAACTTTGTTGAACAGAATAAAAATTTAAACATACATTTGCTTTTTCAGAAAAGTATCAGCAATATTAATATTCCCTATCCATGCAGTGTCTTAAAAATGTTCAGCAAAAGTGGAAACAGTCACCACACAAAAACGAAACCGAAACTAGAGCATCAGGAAGCGAGAGGTGTTCTGTGGAATAGCGCTACCTGTTTTAGCAGCTCTACGCATGCGCAGTGCGCACACCTTTCAATCCATGACACTGATCATAACGCTCCTTTTTGAAATTAATTTTAGGGGGGTTAATGTTTTCATAAATTTAATACGTTACATTACACACAAAATCGTTTATAGGAGTGCTCTAATACAGTTATACGTGTTTCCAATGCACATGGAGCGAGTGTGACGGGATTCTACTCCGACAGTTGTGGGTTACCTTCTAATAACACTTCGCATGAATATGTCGACATACTCAAAAAACACACTCTGGCTTCATTCCGACGTCTTATATTTTCCAGTTAAAAGTCAACTCACATTAATTTACAGCCTTCACCATCAGTTTGCATTTCTCATGCTATCAGTACAACTCAGCAAAGCTAACGGTAGCTGCCGTTAGCCTGACACAGAAGTAATGACGCATCTAACTTACTTTTAACTCTTAGAAATTACTTACAGAATGAATGAAGCTCATTTAAGCCTTCCTCATCTCTAATATCTTCTCCAGCGTCCCCCTTTCTCTCTTTCTTCGGTATAACGTCGTCCTGTGGCATGTGCTAGCTTGACTCAGCAGTTTTCGATGTTAGCTTAACCGTCGTCCATCTCCCTTCGTTAACGGTCGTCACGCGCTCTATTTTCAGTGAGTATAACGTTTCTTTTCGACGCCATTCGACGCAATTTCGCTCCTGTAGTTGCTAATATACTATTATCTGTGTGTAAAACGTTTGTTAACGTGGTTTTTCCACAAGATTCTCGAGACTTACCTCTGGACGAACCGAACAGTCGATTGCAACGGTCAAAATCATCATCATCACCATCTTCATCGTTAAAGTTGCCAGATTTGACTTACTGGTAAGTTTCAGCCTAAACACATCGTTAAAACTGCTCACTTCAATAAAATTCAACCAAATCCCCATAAAGAGAGCAATCTGACACAAAAATGAATAAATTAAAAATAGCAAACCAAGGTTAATCAAATCCTCAATTTTAGCCCAGGCTCAAGCTCTCATATTTCTTCTATGTCATGCTGCCTTTAAACTTCAAGCTTTTAGGCCTCATTGTAGCTTGTTTTACCTCTTAACTCTATTTGTTGTATAACTGTTAATTTTATAACTTATGTGGCTATATTTTCATTGTGTTGTAGGATTTACGTTTGTGATGTAGCTTTTGTTTTTATGTTGAGACATTCACATTCGTATTGTGGCGTAGTCATAATTTTTTTCCCAGTTTGAATTTATGTTGTAGCTGTTATATTTGTGTTTTGTGTCATTCCATTTGCTTGAGGCTTTTGCAAATCGTCTGACACCTACCAGCCACTGTGTAAAATATAATTTTGTGAAAAGCAGTCCAAATATCATCAACCCACCCAATACTAATTTTTCACTCAATCTGGCAACTTTGATCATCGTCATCATTCCCTTGAATGATGCAATTTCTCAAGACGATGTCAGTGCAAAGAAGTGAAACTCACAAATTTCAAAGATTTTGATTCAGATTGGATACTGAAAACTAGAGAGGCTCCTGGAATTTTTCAATTTTACAAATTAAAAACACAGTCGATTAGAAAAACAAATTTCCAAGGGAATTCTCGCCGCATATGGCTCATGGATGTACATCCATGAAGGGCTATATTAATATTTGTGGCTGAATAGATCCATTAAATGAAACATGTAACTCTTAATCAAAATTAATCTTGACATATCTTGGTATTTACATTGGTATTTGTGATGAATTCACTGTTTACAGAGCAGCATGATTGTGGTGATGTGTACTTTTATATTTGCTGAAATGTTTCCGGGATTTTTTTTAAAGCTTCAAACTCCCAACTATCTCAAAAAGAATTCACTTAATGAAGTTAATGCAATATTTTTACGCTGTATGAACTTCTGTAGGTTACTGCTGGGGGCAACTGAAGCTTTGATTCCCTACTTTCAATTACTTTATTTTATATTTCTTCACTTTAAGACGTCACCTGCAAGGAAATGCAGTTCCTCTCACTTTGAATTAATCCTGATTTACCTCACATTGGCACGCAGTCTCTTGTTTTCATCAGCCCTGACTCTACACATGCCCGACATCTAGGAAATCTCACTCCTGGCAACTCTGTCCCTAATTTACATCAACAAAATAAATCTAAGAGTTAATGAGCGCTTAGTTTAGCATTCGGAGGTTTAATGATGTGAACAGAAAACTTGATCTGTTATGTTTTTTGTGTCAAAGAGGTGAAGTTTGTAGGGTTATTTTCCAACAACAACACAAAAAAAAGATAAAAGAGAGAGATAATGAGGCAGAGAGTGACACAAACACACTCACCTGCTCCGGTTCAGACCTCCTCAACACTAATGACGGTGTGATTGGATTATGGAGGCTTTTCGCAGCGCTGCAGCTGCAATCTATAGAAGAGCAGACCTGCAAAAAGGTTAACAGGAGGGCAGCAGGGGTCGTGACCCTTCCAAGACGATGAGACCTTAGGCAAGCGAGCAGGAAAGGAGACAGCGAGTGAAATGAAGAGACTTTTTAACAAGGAAGGAAAAGATGATGACTCTTTTATTGCACATGGATCAGACAGGATCCATGTTTCAGGGAATTTAGAGCAAAGGAAGAAGCGAGTAAAGTAGGGAGACGGGATGCAGAGTGACAGAAGAGCCTTGCAGACACTGCTGGCCTCCCAGTGACTCCACTGTATCCTCAATTTACAAACAAATATGGCCGCCACTGCCAGATTTATGCCTTTTTTTCCCTTCTCCACTTCTTCTTCTCTGTATCCTGAAAAGCATATCCAGGCATTCCTTAGTGGTTAAACACACACATTTCTGTTCTTTCTCTGAACAATGCATATGTGTAAAAAAAATGTTTGAACTCCAAAAAATATTCTTTAATCATTTGGTGTGACTCTGTAATTTGTGATATAGTATTAGATCATTTGGTTTTATGAAAAATAATCAATATATTTGAGTTTTTATCACTGTTAACATGAAAAAAAGAATGTTCATGGCTAAAACTCAAACCTCCCGTCTGAAAATGATCCAGAATAAGAAGGGGATATTTTTCTATGTGCACTTTGCAAGGCATTAAAACATACATTTTGATAACAATTAATGAAGTACCATTGTCTTAAGTCAGTGTATCATGCATTGAGAATCCTTCACAAATAGCATTTTGCATGAAAATAGTGTTACTTTTTAGTTTTCTCAAAAACAACACAAAAAAATTTGAAGAAGGTTTTGTGTTTTGGCCATTGATGTGTCACCTTTAAATATTTCTCAGTAAGGACACTTTCTGCTTCCTGAACTTTTGTAATTGTTGTTAATGGTTTGATTTTTGGCTCTGCCACAAGTTGACACTTGGTATACTGCACATTTTAAAATCATTTGAGAATATAAGTTTAAATATTTGCATAACAACAACTCTAGAATCTCTTTAAACCATCTTATAACATAAAAATCAACTGTTCAAAGCNATATCTGATACACAGGGAGCGTTTACCACATCATATCACCTCAGCATGTTGTCACGGAGCGAGAGTGCGTCCGTGTTACTGTATTTGATGACACAATGCACAAAAATAAATGAGGCTGCAGGTGTGTGTTGGCTCTGACTGTGCCACAGCTGAGAGGAGCAGCAGCAGCAGTGAGTCAGGTCCCTGTGGGGGATTTGTCTCTGCGTCGATTTGGAGCAGGAGGGATGATGACCGAGTCTATTAGAGGGAGTCAATGACAATATCCGCCTGTGATTAGTTGGCGAGCACATTAGCACGCAGATTCACTCAGTGATACAGCACAGATGTGAAGTGGCTGCCGTTGACTAATCCCTGATAAAATGATGCAGAATTCACAGATTTAAAAGAGTTTTCATCCACAGAGCTCAAATTCTGTCAATAATGAAATTTAATGGAATTTAAAGCTCCTGTGGGGAGTTTAAGCTGGGTATAAAAATGAAAAAAAAAAAATTCTGATACCTTTTTTGGACCAACACGGGCAATGAAGACCCTCAGTGATGCAAAATTTAACATTTCTACAGCATTATTCATAACATGTTTAGCTCCTGGTGCAGGGTAGGTGTCATATGTTCCAATAAAGGAACGTAAACAAGCATTTACTTTGAGTAATACATTTGAGTAATAAAGTAAAGTTGAAAAACACACATTTAAGACAGAATCAGCCAAGAAAGATGGACAAATTTGTTCACGGGCGCCAAAATCAATATTAACTGAAAATCAAGTAGGAGCTTTAAATCAAAGGATTTGTCCTGTCACGGGAAAAAAATTGCATTTCTACAAATAGTTACATTTTTCATTTACAAAAAAAAATCTGAATCTTTTGGGCCCACCTTTAGTCTCATATGTCCAGTTTTTCTAATTTGACCACTCTACATAATTTTTTCTCTCCATTTAATGATATTGAGAAGTTTTCTACAGCCGTTCTCTTGTTAAGGCAGAGTGTAATTTTAATTTTCTAAGAAAACAAACTTTTCGGGCATTGATTTGGCTCAGTGATTATGGTTTCCAGCTTTAATTTAATTGAGGCATTTAAAAAATCTTGTAATGAAAGTGAACAACAAAATCTTTCTCATATAAAAACCCTGGTGATAACCAGACTCATATATCCCATGTATTGTATTTTATTTACATGTCATTTAAAAAAAGTGTCCAACCTTCATGAATTTATAAGACACAAGTTATACCACTGCTGTGTTTCACACAAAAATATAAAACAGCAACAGAAAGCAATACACTCTGCCTTCTCTCCCAGGCTTTGTAAATATAATCAACTGTGACAAAAGTTCCTTTTCTGAAACATGACTCAAGTTTTTCATAGTCATCCGACCAGAAAAAGTCAGCAATAATCAAAAATATTTTCCTAAAAAGTCCATTAAGTTATTATAGACTGGGCAGGCAAACCACAAAATGAATCTCTTTTTCCAGTTTTATGAACTAAATGTTTTTAAGATTAACTTGAGTAAGTGTACACTTGAGCTGAATAAGATAAAGAAATAATACAGTGAAGGAATGAAAAAAGCCTAATTCATGTATATTTTCTTGCTCTTTTGTTGCGTTTTAGTACAAAACTACTTTAAGATGAGCTGCTCAATTGGCTTCAATAATCCTACCTTGCGCGTTTCTTTCTACATTATTGCAAATAAATGATGATGTCAACTATTCAAGGTTAATAACAGCAGTTTTCTCCTTCAGGACTTTGAGCTCAGGCCTCTCTCTTCACTGCTGTAGGTTGTTATTTTTCCCCTGGCTGTGTTTTTTTCACCCTGAGTTTCGTACTGTAGGTGTCACTCTAACTCTGTGGTCTGACACCTGTTGCTCTGCTGAGGTTTTACCCTCTGAGCTGAAATCTGAACATTACAACTAAAAATTGACACAGTTGTATTTTGGATTTAACTGTAGAAATAAAACACAATGTAAATGTTAATTAATCTTGGAAAAAAAGACGGAAAATTACGATTCCAACTTGTATAAATGTTTAATCCCATTTGCTTCTAGGGGGCTTCATTGCATGTGTTATATTTATTCTTTTAACACTTGAAGAGCTTGTTTTCCTGTTTTCATTTGTTGGTTTGTTTTTGAATGAACACGTCATTTCCAACAAACCCCAGAGCCAAGAGGAAAAATAAACCAGCCACTGTAAACTCAGCAGATACACCAGACACTCCGTCAGTGTCCTGTCGCTGGCCTTTGCCCCGTCTCCCCTGTAAACGCAGCTACATCACTACCTCATTGATGATGTCACAGGTGGGGGGGGGGG
>RPOG01005799.1:1094-20263 GCA_008086565.1 Thalassoma bifasciatum
GAACCGGGCCGGATGAGAGGCTGGAGGCCCGGTGGAGGAGGAGGAAGAAGAGGTCAACACTCACGCTCCCGCAGCCTGTTCTTGAAGTTGGGGTCACTCCGTCTCTTCCTGTCGAAGTAGATGCAGTAACCGACGAACAGAGCCCCGCACACCCCCGCGGCCAACGCGCTGGTCTTTCCCCCCATCATAGCGACCGGGATCCGGATCCTCCGAGCAGGATTGACGGAGACTTGGAGCTTTTTGCGGAGGGTTTGTACCCGAACAGGTTTTTACCCGGACAGGTGTTCTGGTTAAAATGGAGACTGACGCAAATGCGCTCGAGGACCCGAAGGACCCCAGAGCGTCTTACCCGCGCCTGACTAAAATAAAAGCCTGACTAAAAAAAAAAAATTAAAAAACGTATTTTCTAAAAGTTCTTTGAAAATGGATAAAAACATATTTCTGAGTGAAGAATTATGTTTTCTAACAGATTTCAGTAGTTGACCAACATTTCAAAGCTTTTAGGTTCATTATTTTTTAGTATTTTTAATTTGAGCACCCAAAAATGTCAGGTGGAGCAACCAAATATATGAAAATATATTTATATGTTCCTGTTATTTTTTCTGTGTGAAATTATTGGCAAGTATCTCTCAAGTGTCTGTAGTGACTCATACATTTTCATTTTGTGTGTTTCATTTCTTTTATTTGTGAATAAGATAAATAATTTGATGTTAAAATAACATTTCACATTATTACATTGGTTGTTCCACCTGACATGGAAATTGTTCCAGTCACCAATGAAGTGAAAAAACCTTTTTTTATCAGTATTTCAGAGAAATCTACAAACTTTTCCACTTGGTCACAAATGTCATTTGGGCTCCTCTGGCTGATGCAGTTTCCTGTTTCCTGTTTTATTCTCTTCGCTTTAAAATAAAAGTCTAATGTTATGGTTGCACCACCCTGACATTTGACAAGGTGAAAATTACGGGACAAAAGTTTTTTAAATTTCTCAACAGCTTTAAAATTCTTTTTATTTGCAAAGAATGTTTTATTTAACAAGGTTCAAGCATAAAATAATGCCACTGTATTTTTAATTTCCATTTACAATAACTGACATTCAATTTTTAGAGTTTAATTACTGTGGATACTTGTCAGGACGGTTGCACCACCTGACATTTTGGGGGTTTGAGGAACCAAAACACAAAAAAACATGTTATATTTTAATAGTTTAAAGATGTGTTCAAATAACACAGGTTTCATAGAATAAAGAAATACATGTGATGAAATACTCAATTCATGATGGAAGGAAATATTGCACTCAGACACAAAAAAAGGGGACGTCAAGTCATTGACCCATAAACATATAATTCGAGCTTCTCATTATAATTATATTGTTTTTTTTGGAAGCTCGAGCTCCTGCAGCTCTGTGTAATTACTCCTGTCTGTCAGTAGGGGTAGCTGTTGGTCCATCACCATATCACTCAAACACACAAACACACACACACACTCACACTGCTTCATACAGATTACACACACTGTCTGCTACTGTAACACACATTAACACAGGCTGGGCCGTGTGTGTGTGTGTGTGTGTGTGTGTGTGTGTGTGTGTGTGTGTGTGTGTGTGTGTGTGTCCTCAGAGTCTGGAGTGTGTCAGCTGTGGTGTTTTGAATGTTGGAGGTTTGATAACTCAGACGCTCGTGCAGGTTTATGAATGAGGAACTAAAATGAAGCGTCTCTGGAGAGCAGGACTCGAATGACGCAACATTTAGAGAAATCCTGTTTCCAAATTCTACGTTGAGTCAGAATTTATTTGTAGTCTCAGAGGTATCGACCAATCAGGTATCAGCAGGAAAAAGTCTGTATGGAGAGCAACAGCAGGAGGTTTAGAGTTCATGTCCAACATTTGTAAATCTGTTCTACTTCTACTACGACAAGTGTGTGTGAGTATTAAAGCATCCTGCAGCCTGTTGTGTGTGTGTGTGTGTGTGTGTGTGTGTGTGTGTGTGTGTGTGTGTGTGTGTGTGTGTGTGTTTGCTTTGGCAGCATCCTGCTCTCCACAGATGGCTCTCTGTGTGAAGTCTCCTCTGAGGATCGTCAGCTCGGCTGAAGCTGCAGAAACAAAGAGAAACGGAAACGTATGAACCCACAAAACTGGAGCGAGTGAGTGAGATCAATCAAAACAACAACAACAACAACAACAACAACAACAACAACCACAACAACAACAACAACAACAACAACAACAACATTAACAACAACCACAACAACCACAACAATAACAACAACAATGACAACAACCACAACAACAACCACAACAACCACAACCACAACCACAACAACAACAACCACAACAACAACAACAACTTCAGCTATAACAACAACAACAACAACGACCACAACCACAACAATAACAACAACCACAACCACAACAACAACATCAACAATAACCACAACAACAACAACAACAACAACAACAACAACAACCTCAGCTATAACAACAATGACAACAACAACAACAACACCAACAACACCAACAACCACAACCACAACCACAACCACAACATCAACAACAATAACAACAACCACAACCACATCAACAACAACCACGGGTCGCAGGAAGTGATGGCGCTGCCCCCAAACAAACTGGATTTACAGCCGTGTTTGTTTCATCCTCTTCTGTGTGTGTTTGTGTTTTCTTTAGCTCATGTTTTCTATTAAATTCAGAAACCAGATTTAAGAAATAAACTTCATTAGGAGAACTTTTCTATCAAACTGTGCACTAAATATTTCCAGATACAGACAGAGACATGAAAACAAATGTTTAAAATAGAAAAAAAAAATGTGCATGGATGGATTTTTATTTTTTTTTACCAATCAGGAACAAGTATTCAGCACAGTAAGGTTATTAAAGAGAACCCAGAGAGTCTTAAAGGATCTATTTTTAGAGTTCATGTTTGGAGCGATGGAGGAGTGTGTGTGTGTGTGTGTGTGTGTGTGTGTGTGTGTGTGTGTGTGTGAACCACTCATTACTGCTGAGGAATGTAGAGTTTAACCTCCTAACCTTATAAACTCTCACCTTCATCTACCTCCAGGACTGGCTTTGTGTGTGTGTGTGTGTGTGTGTGTGTGTGTGTGTGTGTGTGTGTGTGTCATCCAACATCAGCATTATTAGCATTATTATACATTAACTAAGAGAGAACAGACCTTAGAGGGTGTTTTGGACACCAGGATTTAGCTTTAACTCAAATATAAAAAAGTATGGACTTTATTTTAAGACAGTACATGTGTTGATGATTGACTGATCAAAGTTTCACATATGGTCTTTTTTTTATCAACGGTCTCCTATTGGTCCAAAAGTCAGAATGAGTGTGTAGGAAGTGGTATTGTAAGAATGTATGTGTGTGTGTAATTGATATACTACTTTATCATAGTCATTATTATGATGATTATGATTATTAATAAACTTATTTTCTGACAATTTTTCAGCTTATTCAGCTTAGTTTTTGAGCTTTAAGTCGAAATTTGAAGCTAAAAAGTTATAGTATTGTGAAGAAAGTCAACATTTTGGGATAAAAAAATCAAAAATTTGAGCAATAAGGTCACAATTCTGAGGTCAAAATAAAGAAATTGAGATTCAAAGTTAAACTTATAAGAGAAAAAGTCAAAATTTTGAGCCATAAAGTCAAATTTCAAGCAACAGAGTCAATATTTTGAGATAAAGTCAATATTTTGAGCTGTAAAGTCATAATTCTGAGGGAAAAAAGTGAAACACAATTGAGAGAAAAAGTCAAAACTTTAAGATACAACTCGAAATATTGAGCTCAAAATGTCAAAGTTCTGAGGTAAAAAGTCAAAATTTGGAGAGAAAAAGTCAAAACTCTGAGCTATGTAGATAAATTGTGAAATAAAAAGTCAATAATTTGAGCTGTAAGGTTACATTTCTGAAGTAAAATGCCAAAGTTTTTGAGGTATTACTCCTCAAACAAAGTTGACAAAAACAAAGCAGTATAGGTCATAAGCCCCGCCCCCTGGTGTCTGGCTGCAGTATAGGTCATAAGCCCCGCCTCCCCATGTATTCCAGATATGAGCCGGGAAAACTTTAAAAAATTATCATACCTCGTAGAAACATTTCTCTCATCTTTACTCTAAGGTGGTATGATGATGTCATCTGGCTGCATGGTGTTCAGGTGTTTTTTTTCCTGAGAAGTTAGTTTCTCATTAGTTATTGGACGTTAAAAACCGTGATATAAGTTTCATTTTACGATAGTTGACAGCTGCCGTTCGTGAGTAGTTTTTATCGGGGATATAAGAAACTTCAGGAAAGAGCCAAAAGGAGACTAAACCTTCTGAAGAAGAAAAAATAAATATTTTTATTTCTCTTTTAGTTATAGTTCCATGTTTGTATCATAAATCAGAATGTGTGTGTGTGTGTGTGTGTGTGTGTGTGTGTTTTGGGATGAGACTGACCCACCTCTTGCCTCGACCTTTGACCTTCTCTGAGAAACTTTCTGTGGAACAGCTTAACTCTGTCCGTTCTCTGACTGACTGTTACCCACAATCCTCTGGTCACGTCTGCGCTGACCTCTGCGGCTAATTAAAACCTGCAGGAGTGGTTCGCTGACGACTCGGTGACCTCTGACCTCTGTGTGGCACATGGCAGTGATTATGGAAGAAGGGCGACTGTTGCCGCTCTGAGAAAACAACGAGAGTTCACGTCTGTGTCTTCAAATCCTCCAGATTAAACCGCGATGGGATTAAATTTGAGGTGTTTCAGGCCAGTTTCATAACAGACACAGAGTCTGACGATAAAACCCAAACAGACAAACTACGTCTGAGGTTTTTTTTTTTAAGTTTGCTTCGGCTGCTTGTGGAAATTCACTTTTACAAACCAACTGCAGATAAACGGCAGTTTCCCTCTTTTCCTCCTGGCCCTAACTGGTGATGAGAATTTTTTTTTCACCAATAAACCAAATAATGGGAACAGAAGTCAAAATTCTGTGATAAAAAGAGAAAAAAAATGAGCCAATAAGTCAAAGTTATAAGAGAAAAAGTCAAAATTTTGACCGTGAATTCAAAGTTCGAGCAACAGAGTCAATATTTTGAGATAAAGTCAAAAATTTTGAGGTAAAAAGTCAAAAATTTCGAGGTAAAAAGTCAAAAATTTCGAGCTGATAAGTCATAATTCGGACATAAAAAGTCCAAATTCTGAGATAAAAAGTCAATAATTTGAGCTGTAAAGTTATATTTCTGAAGTAAAATGCCAAAGTTTTTGAGGTATAAGTCGAAATTTGGAGCTAAAAAGTTATAGAATTGAGAAGAAAGTCAACATTTTGGGATAAAAAAGTCAAAAAATTGAGCAATAAGGTCACAATTCTGAGGTCAAAATGAAAAAAATTGAGATACAAAGTTAAAGCTAAGAGAGAAAAAGTCAAAATTTTTAGATAAAAAGTCAAAACTCTGAGCTATGGAGATAAATTGTGAAATAAAAAGTCAATAATTTGAGCTGAAAAGTCACAATTTGGACGTTAAAAAGTCCAAATTCTGAAATAAAAAGTCAATAATTTGAGCTATAAAGTTACATTTATGAAGTAAAATGCCAAAGTTTCTGAGCTATTAGTCGAAATTTGAAGATAAAAAGTTTTAGTATTGAGAAGAAAGTCAACGTTTTGGGATAAAAAAAATCAGAAATTTGAGCAATACGGTCACAATTCTGTGGTCAAAATAAAAAAAATTGAGATTCAAAGTTAAACTTATAAGAGAAAAAGTCAAAATTTTGAGCCATAAAGTCAAATTTCAAGCAACAGAGTCAATATTTTGAGATAAAGTCAATATTTTGAGGTAAAAAGTCATAATTCGGAGGTAGAAAGTGAAAAACAATTGAGAGAAAAAGTCAAAACTTTAAGATACAACTCGAAATATTGAGCTCAAAATGTCAAAGTGCTGAGGTAAAAAGTCAAAATTTGGAGAGAAAAAGTCAAAACTCTGAGCTATGGAGATAAATTATGAAATAAAAAGTCAATAATTTGAGCTGTAACGTTACATTTCTGAAGTAAAATGCCAAAGTTTTTGAGCTATAAGTTGAAATTTGGAGCTAAAAAGTTATAGAATTTAGAAGAAAGTCAACATTTTGAGATAAAAAAAAATCAAGAATTTGAGTAATAAGGTCACAATTCTGAGGTCAAAATGGAAAAAATCCAGATACAAAGTTAAAGTTAAGAGAGAAAAAGTCAGAACTTTGAGCTATAGAGTCAAATTTCTGAGGTTAAAAGTCAAAAACTTTGAGATAAAAATTCAAATATTGGAGCTATGAATTCACAATTCTGATGTAAAAGGTAAAAAAAAATCCAGATGCAAAGTCAAAGTAATGACAGGAACAGACAAAAAAATGATCTGAAACGTCAAAGTTCTGAGATTAAGAGACATTATTTTGAAATTAAAAGTCAATACTTAGAGATATAAAGTCCCAATTCTGGAGCTAAAAAGTCGATGTATTCATATAAAATGTCAAAACAAAACAAAACAAACTCTGGGACAAGTTTTTAACACTATAAATCGTCAGAATCCAACATTTAACTGCAACTTCCAAACTTTCTGTTCTGAATTCATCGTAGTGGTAAGAGACTTTTTTGTAGCTCTTGGTTTGATGATTAAAGGCAGAAAATTTAAGGCCTGTAGCTCAAAGAAGAAGGAGGGGCTGCAGCTTTTGGTCAACGGGGGGCGCTAGAGAGTCAAAGTGTCAGAACAAAGAGTTTTTTTCAGGGTTTGATTTTTCACATCTCTCAGTTTTTGTCAGATTTTTGAGTCGTGGCTCAACAACAACAGTCGTGGTTTTCTTGATCGGTCACTTCAGGGTCGTTTTCATCCTCACATTCCTCTAAAATCTGCACATTCTTTGTTTTATCTGAGTCTGGAGTCACTTTAACGTGTTGTTCCTCTGCAGAGGTCAGGAGGGCAGGATGGGAAAAGTTTGCTCTGGTTTCTGAAGTTTGGATGTCTGGATTTAATCCAGACAACATTTGGTCTCCCAGATGAACAACAGATTTCACAACAGAGTCAAAGATTCGATGGAACAAACATGAGAAACCTGTTTGACTTTTTTTTCTATGGGTCAGGAAGTAATGAAACAAGCTTTTCAGAGAAAGTAGATCCTGAAACCTTTGGAAAGACTTCAGGAAGGAAACACGATGCAGACGAGCAGAAAATAACATCGGACTGAAACACTCGACTGGAACTATTCCAACACTTTCAGAGCTTTAAGGGCAGAGTTTTTCACAAAAAATGTCCTCTTGGGATCCAAAACATGTCTAAAACTGTCTTTGGAGCAGAAAAATGTCTGAAAGAACTGAGCAAAAATTCACAGGGTGTCCTCTTTGGTGCCAAAATTCATAAAAGTGCCCTCTTAGGACCCAAAATATGTGCAAAAGAATCCAAAGGGTACCATTTTTGGGAGCAGAAACATGCAGTAGTGTCTTTGTTGGAGCAAAATTTGCAAAAGTCCCTTCTTAGGAGCAAAAGGGTCAGTGACAAAAAGAGGGTCTAAAAACGTATTTTTAAAAAGTTCTTTGAAAATGGATAAAAACATATTTCTGAGAGAAGGATTAAGTTTTCTAACAGATTTCAGTAGTTGACCAACATTTCAAAGTTTTTAGGTTAATTATTTTTTAGTATTTTTAATTTGAGCACCCAAAAATGTCAGGTGGAGCAACCAAATATATGAAAATATATTTATATGTTCCTGTTATTTTTTCTGTGTGAAATTATTGGCAAGTATCTCTCAAGTGTCTGTAGTGACTCATACATTTTCATTTTGTGTGTTTCATTTCTTTTATTTGAGAATAAGATCAATAATTTGATGTTAAAATAACATTTCACATTATTACATTGGTTGTTCCACCNCATAAAATAATGCCACTGTATTTTTAATTTCCATTTACAATAACTGACATTCAATTTTTAGAGTTTAATTACTGTGGATACTTGTCAGGACGGTTGCACCACCTGACATTTTGGGGGTTTGAGGAACCAAAACACAAAAAAACATGTTATATTTTAATAGTTTAAAGATGTGTTCAAATAACACAGGTTTCATAGAATAAAGAAATACATGTGATGAAATACTCAATTCATGATGGAAGGAAATATTGCACTCAGACACAAAAAAAGGGGACGTCACCTCATTGACCCATGTTCAAACGTTCCCTCTTGGGAGCCAAAGTATGCAGAATTGCTTTCTTTCGTTTCAAATCATGTGCAAAAGTGTTGTCTTTGGAGCCAGAGTATGCAGAGGTGCACTTTAGGGAGCAGAAACATGTGAAAGTGTCTTTGTGGGAGCCAGAATATGCAGAAGTGTTGTCTTAAGACCCAAAACATGTCAAAGTTCCCTTTTGGGAGCCAAAATGAGAAAAAGTAAGAAATTACAGCCAACTCTACCACAACTGTTTGAAAAACAGTGAAACTATGATCCCAAGTTTCCTGAAGCTTAAAAAATAATCAGATCTGTGGCAGAGAATGACTGAAAGGATCAGGTGATGTTCAATTTAACTGGTAGTTGTTTACTTTTGTATTCTAATACCTCAAATTATGAATCTAACTGTTGTTTCTTATGAGTGTTTTTTACCTCAGACAACCAAAAATGTTGTAATTGTGGTGACTTTTGTTCTTTGAAGTTTTTTTTTTTGCTGGTGCTAAATTTGGATTTTGTAAACATTTGCAAGTTAAAAGAGGAATACCTCAGTAGAACAGTGTGAAATTGTGTTATAACTTGTATTTATAAATATTTATTTCTTATTAATGCAATTAGTGAAAACGTGATTGCCTTGTTTTTTAAACTTCTGATTGTTTTATTATTTTGTTGAATTAATTATTTATGTGGGGTTCTGTTTTTCATCTCAGTAAAATGTATTTTATTCCCTTTTAATTATTTGTCATTTTTTTATTCCGTAGTATCGAAAATAGTATCGAATATTTTCCTGAGTATCAGTATCGAGTTTGAAATTTCAGTATCGTGACAACCCTAGTTGCTGGAGTGTCTTTCTTGTTCTTCCGCCTCTTTAAATGTCTGTTTTTGAGTCTTTGGACTTTATTACACTGGGATTAAAAACTCCAGAATTAGCCTTTAATGAGTCGGGCACCTCCCTGGTTGAGAGGTTGGGCCTAATGGCGGCTTAGTCAAACGTCTGAATGGAAGCCGGCGCTCTGAGCTCAGAGGAACTTAAGTCCATTTACGTGTTTGTTTACCACCTGCTGTCCAGGGATTCCTGTCTTTAAAGGTCAGCGCCGGGGAAGACTCTTAGTGAGAGAACAAAGACTCTGTGTTCCCTCATCGTCTTTAACGGCGCCTGAAGTGGGTCGGGGAATCTCGGGTGATGGAAACACCCGGACATGAGAGTCCGGACGCCGTCGCTGCTCTCCTCCTTCCTGTGACTCCAGAGAAACCTCAAACCTTCCTGACTCCGTCACAGAGTCTGGAAGTTTCTCATTCGTCGTCAGATTCAGAGTCGTGACTTCACGCTGACGAAGGGAAAGCTGAAATCCTCTCCTCCGTGTCGTAATCTGTCGGCGGAGTCACACGCCTCTCATGGCGGCGTGACACACTGACCCCTGACCCTTTGAGATCCAGCAGACGGTACCGGCGGTAAATCAGCTTTCCCGCTCGGCCTGCCAAACTCCGTAATCAGCCTGTGGTTGTCAGAGCTGATCGGCTCAGGGAAACGAATTCAGACCAGATTCCACCGCTGCCGTTCACCGAGAGACTATTTCAGGCTCCGCTTCCAGAAAACGACTTATTCCAGTTCCTGAAGATCCAAAGTTTGAGTCAACAATAGAGAAACAAGGGCTGTTTTCCAAACCTCCTCCTACTTCCACATGTAGTCTGTAGTTTGACTGTTTTGTTGGACCTGTTTAGTCGTATACTACTCTGGATTTCTGTTTCAGGAAGTGGAGCTGATGGTTTTTTTCTAATGTTTAACTTTATCGTAAATAAATCCATGAGAACATTTCAGTCATTAATTCACCACATCAATCAGTGGAGAAGTTACAGGAGCAATAAAAGTAGATAAGTTCAATTAGATGTTAATGAGATACAAAGGAAAATAAATAAATGAAATTAAGCATGGGAAGGAAGTTGTAAATATTTTTGAGAATTTTTATGTTTTTTTCATTATTTTTAGTGGTTCAAGGAATATTTTTAATTTAGAAAAACAACAAATTTAGGGAGAGATTAGAGTCCTGATTTTATCAAATGTGTAAAGGTATAAAAGTTTATTACAGCAAAATCCCCATATTTGATTTTTTATCTTGCACCAAAAGTTATCGTGTATTGAAAATAAATCTGAAACCAACTGAGTTTTTATTTTTCCAGCTGGTGTAAAAACTGCGTCCTCATTACCCACGTAGGCTGTTAGTGTAAAATAAAAAGTGATAAATGATTTAGGGGCTTTTATGAATTTGGTAAAAGTAAACAGCTCTTTCATGATGAAGTGAGCAGATTTACCGCTGTTTCTTTCCTGTCACTTCACTTTTATCTCTGGGACCGTTTCACATTTTTGTTGTTGTGTTGTAGTTGAGCTGATTTATTCCAGTAGGTGTCAGTAATTCACCTCAACCTGAGCGCCCCCAAACTGACAAACGCCATTAGCGCCGTGCATTGTGGGAAACAGTACGCCAGGTAGACTGGTCCGTTACAGACTGAGAAATTTTCCCGGATCAGTAGAAACATCCGGGAACTTGTAGTTTACTACAGATCTACCAAGTTTTCACAAACTGATNCAGAGAAGAGAAACAGAGACGAGGCCAGAGAAGAGAAACAGGGATGAGGCCAGAGAAGAGAACCGGGGATGAGGCCAGAGAAGAGAAACAGAGACAAGGCCAGAGAAGAGAAACCGGGATGAGGCCAGAGAAGAGAAAAGAGAAGGAAAAACAGAGATGAGGCCAGAGAAGAGGGCAGAGAAGAACAACAGAGATGAGGCCAGAGAAGAGAAACCAGGATGAGGCCAGAGAAGAGGAAAGAGAAGAAAAACAGAGACGAGGACAGAGAAGAGAAACAGGGATGAGGCCAGAGAAGAGGAAAGAGAAGAAGAAAGAGAAGAAAAACAGAGACCAGGCCAGAGAAAGGGACAGAGAAGAAAAACAGAGACAAGGCCAGAGAAGAGGAAAGAGAAGAAAAACAGAGACAAGGCCAGAGAAGAGGAAAGAGAAGAGAAACAGAGATGAGGCCAGAGAAGAGGAAAGAGAAGAACAACAGAGATGAGGCCAGAGAAGAGGAAAGAGAAGAAAAACAGAGACGAGGCCAGGGATGAGGCCAGAGAAGAGAAAAGAGAAGAAAAACAGAGACGAGGCCAGAGAGTCAAGAGGAGACAAGGACACGTTTTTAAAGATCTTAACCCTCTTGGGAAACAGTACGCCAGGTAGACTGGTCCGTTACAGACTGAGAAATTTTCCCGGATCAGTAGAAACATCCGGGAACTTGTAGTTTACTACAGATCTACCAAGTTTTCACAAACTGATACAACAAACTGAATTTCAGCAGAAGTAGGAGGAGGTTTGGAAAACAGCCAAAGGTTTTTCTGCTGGGAAACAATCGCAACTCCCACACCGTGCAGTGGAACAGTCAAGCAACTTTTTTCTCATGAAGACAGACTGTTTGTCTTTGTGAGGCCAAAGTCTGAGGCAGGGAGAGCACACCTCTTCTGTCTTACACCTGAAAAGCCAGGGAGGGTTCACTGTCCTTCTCCAACATGTGCTCATGTGTAAAGCTGAGGCAGGGAGAGCACATCTCTTCTGTCTTACACCTGAATGCCAGGGAGGGTTCACTGTCCTTCTCCAACATGTGCTCGTGTGTAAAGCTGAGGCAGGGAGAGCACACCCACGCTCTCTTTTTTGAAAAAAGTTAAGGCAGGGAGAGCACATCTTCCATTTACAATATACATAGAAAGCTGTGGCAGGTAGAGCACACCTCTCCTATCTTTAAAAATCAGAGTCAAAAAGAAGGAAGAGCACACCTACCCTTCCTTTTGACCATGAAATACTAAGGCAGGTAGAACACATCTCTCCTCATTTTATACATTTCAGGCAAAGGAGGGGAGAGTACACTTCCCTTTTTTTCTTACATGAAACACTCAGGCAGGAAAAGCACAAACCTCCTCTTTTTTATCTTCTTAGATCAAAGGAAGGCAGATCACATCTTCCTTTTCAGTCTTACAAGAAACGTAACATATTTAGAGCACAACTTTACCCTTTTTTCATCAAAGATAAGCGAGGCAGGGAGAGCACATCTCTCCTCTTTTCATAAGCTCAGGACAAAGGTTGGTAGAGCACAACTTCACTTTCTGTAAAACAGGAAATGCTATGGTTGGTAGGGCACACTAGCTCTCTGTTTTTTTCTTTAAGGAAAACCAAGGCAGGGGGAGCACACCTACTGTTTCTGTCAAACTATCTCTGTTTATGCATTGAAATCCTTTGGCAGGTAGAGCACACCTTCAGTTGTTGTCTTACAAAGATAAAGCAGGTAGAGCACACCTTCAGTTGTTGTCTTACAAAGATAAAGCAGGTAGAGCACACCTTCAGTTGTTGTCTTACAAAGATAAAGCAGGTAGAGCACACCTCCACCCTCGTTCACAAACAGACTCTTGGTGTTATTTAAAGCCTCCTGCTTCATCACCGTCAAGTTTGAACCCCTGAAGATCGTTCAGCGTCTAAACTTTGTATCTTTGGGGTTTTTTGTGGTGTGCTCCCCCCTCCGTGCAGATACAGGTTTCCTCCATCGGCCTCCGGAGGATGAAGAGTCCAGGAAGTGAGCCAGCGGCGACAGCGATGGTGAACAGAGGAGCCGCTTGTTTCTGATTTGTGGACGAGCTTCAATGACCACGACTCTCTTTTCTCGGGTTTCACAGCTTCGTCCTGTTTGAGGAAGACTTTGAGTTCTCACACAGAGAAAGTCGGGAGTTAACTGTTCATTAACCGGGAGGGAGGGGGGAGGATCTGGGAGGGAGGGGGGAGGATCTGGGAGGTCTGTCAGGATGACTAAAAGCTCCGTCTTTACAGCTGAAACCCTTCCAGCCCGTCTCTGAAACGCCAAGTGTAATTCTTGGACGGCGTTCGGTCTGCAGAGATCTATTAGAGAAAAAAGCCAGCGAGGATCCGACTCCTGCGTCGACCGTTAGTTGTGGTTTCTGGCAGAACAGACGCTCAGATTTTTGACTTCATCTCTCGGACGTTCGCCAACCTCCCATCTCTGGCGATGGTTAAAACTCACGGTGAACACCGCACGCTGATCCCAGGCGGGCTAATGAGGACGCCACATCCAGGTTAAAAAATTCAGATTTATGACAGAAAAAAAAAAATCTAATTTTTGGGATCTAGACGTCAGGTTTTTCAGATAATAAAATCAAAATGATATTTCAGTTATTACATCATAATCATGAAAAGAGAAGACAAAGTTTTGATATGAAAGATCAAAATAGAAGGAACTAAAAGTAAAAGTTTTTAGAAAACAATCAGAAATTTGAGATTAAAAGCCAGAATATGGATGTTTCAGGATCTTTAGGATGTTTCAGGATGTTTCGCTTTATTTAATGATGAATCAGGAACTTTAAGTATCGTGTAGAATCTTTCAGGATCTTTCAGGACCTTTCAAGATCTTTAATAGTAATAATGATAACTTTAATTTATACAGCGCCTTTCAAGGAAACCAAAGTCCCTTTCCAAGAGGCAGCATGTTTTTCAGGATCTTTCAGTATCTTTTAGAATCTTTCAGGATCTTAAATCTTGTTTCTGGATATTTAAAGGTGTTTCAAGATCTTTATGGATCTTTATGGATCTTTCAGGATCTTTAAGCATGTTTCTAGATCTTTAAAAATGTTTCAGGATCTTAAATCTTGTTTCAGGATCTTTAAATGTGTCTCATGATCTTTTAGAATCTTTCAGGATCTTAAATCTTGTTTCTGGATCTTTAAAGGTGTTTCAAGATCTCTAAGGATCTTGTAGGATCTTTCAGGACCTTTAAGCATGTTTCTAGATCTTTAAAGGTGCTTCAGGATCTTTAATCTTGTTTCAGGATCTTTTAGGATCTTTAAAGTGTTTCAGGATCTTAAAGGATGTTTTAGGATCTTTCAGGACAGGATCTCTAAAAGTGTTACAGGATCTTTGATCTTGCTTCAGGATCTTTTAGGACCTTTCAGGTTCTCTAAAAGTGTTTCAGGATCACTAATCTTATTTCAGGATCTTTAAAGGTGTTTCAGGATCTTTTAGATCTTTTAGGATCTTTCAGAACCTTTAAGCATGTTTCTGGATCTTTAAAAGTGTTTCAGGATCTTTCAGGATCTTTGAAGATGTTTTAGGATCTTTAATCTTGTTTTGGATTTCTCAAGGTGTTTCAGGATCTTTTAGGATCTTTCAGGACCTTTAAGCATGTTTCTGCATCTTTAAAGGTGTTTCAGGATCTTTTAGGACCTTTCAGGATCCCTTAAGTGTTTCAGGATCTTTTATCTTGAGCGAGGATCTTTAAAGGTGTTTCAGGATCTTTTAGATCTTTTAGGATCTTTCAGGACCTTTAAGCATGTTTAAAGGTTTAAAGCATCTTTAAAGGTGTTTCGGGATATTTACGTTGTTTCAGGACCTTTTAGGACCTTTCAGGATCTCTTAAAGTGTTTCAGGATCTTTAAAGGTGTTTCAGGATCTTTAAGGACCTTTCAGGATCTCTTAAGTGTTTCAGGATCTTTAAAGGTGTTTCAGGATCTTTAAGGACCTTTCAGGATCTTTAAAGGTGTTTGGGGATCTTTGAGGATCTTTTAGGATCTTTAATCTTGTTTCTGGACCTAAATGGTTAAAAACTGAGCTAAAAAAACTCAGAACTTGTTTATTTTGATCTTTTTGTTCCTGATTTTTCAAAGTATTGTGTTTGTTTACACATTAAAAAAAACTTTGTCTGTCCTCCATCAATGAAAAGTCAGATTAAATAACAAATTTCTTTATTTCTTTTATCTAGAAGAGCATCTATTTACCTGCTTTAGAAACTAAAAAAGTTATAAATGTTAAACTCGTTGCTCTGATGATTCTTTCCTGTGTTTAGATGAATGAGTTTATTTAACTCCAGAAAAAAGAGAGTAAATGAAACTCTGCAGACTCCACGATGATAGAAAGCAGACGGATCTTCTCCTGTGTCTGTGTCAGTTTTTATCATCAGTGTCAATCAGCTCTTACATAATTCAGCCTGTGTGCGGAGGGAAGATCTCAGCTTTCGAAGAACGGCGAGCTCCTCGTCCCCCGTTTGTTATAAAACACTGAAACCACTTCATTCGTGGGCCTGAACTGAAAAACTGAGGAGGAACCGCTGCCAGCGCCAAACATCTGAGTCCAATCAGGAGCTGGAAGGAGGAGAAGCCAGCGCCGGGTTCATCCTGATGTCTGCCAGCCAGAAAAAAACCTTCGCCATCCGCCGCCGCCGCTTCTTTCCCAGAGCAACAAGAGGCTGAAATGTAAACCACAGGCCTCTCTGTGCCCCCCCCCTCCTCCTCATCCTCCTCTATTTTTATCCTACGCTCTCTGATCCATTATGTATCCTCCAGGTGCAGCCCCCCCCCCCATCTACTCTCCGACGCAGAGAGACAGAATGAAATTACGGCTCCAGCGTCTGTAATAATCATATAATCGTATAAAAAAGCTCCCGGTCGACTTTAGAGGACGGAGGGAGGGCGAAGAAGAAAAATTCTGACAAAAACAGGTGAAAAACTCTGAGACTTTATTCACATTTTTACCAATGACTGTATATAGAATAAACAGCGTGCTTCCGCCTGTCACCGTTCTACGATTTTGAAGCCAAAAAACCCCGTTTCTCTAGCCGCCATTGTGCAGCCAGAGTCTGCGCAGTAGAGAATTTCCGGTGGAGCCAAGTAAAAAAGAGAAATAAAAATATTTGTTTCTTCTTCTTCAGAAGGTTTAGTCTCCTTTTGGCTCTTTCCTGAAGTTTCTTATATCCCCGATAAAAACTACTCACAAACGGCAGCTGTCAACTATCGTAAAACGAAACTTATATCACGGTTTTTAACGTCCAATAACTAATGAGAAACTAACTTCTCAGAAAAAAAAACACCTGAACACCATGCAGCCAGATGACATCATCATACCACCTTAGAGTAAGGATGAGAGAAACGTTTCTACGAGGTATCGTAATTTTTTAAAGTTTTCCCGGCTCATATCTGGAATACATGGGGAGGCGGGGCTTATGACCTATACTGCAGCCAGACACCAGGGGGCGGGGCTTATGACCTATACTGCAGCCAGACACCAGGGGGCGGGGCTTATGACCTATACTGCAGCCAGACACCAGGGGGCGGGGCTTATGACCTATACTGCAGTCAGACACCAGGGGGCGGGGCTTATGACATAATAACATCATAATTATGAGAAGAAAAGGCAAAGTTATGATACAAAAGATCAAAATTGTAGGAACTAAAATTTGTGGGAACTGGATGTTTCAGTTTTTTTTCTGGATGTTTCAGGTTTTTTCTGGATGTTTCAGTTTTTTTTCTGGATGTTTCAGGTTTTTTCTGGATGTTTCAGTTTTTTTTGGATGTTTCAGGAGTGTGTTGTTTTTTCTAGTCATCCTCATGTTTCAGATTTTTCTGGATGTTTCAGGTTTTCCTGGATGTTTCAGGTTTTCCTGGATGTTTCTAGTTTTTTCTGGCTGTTTCAGGTTTTTTCCTAGATGTTTCAAATTTTCTGGCTGTTTCAGGTTTTTCTGGATGTTTCAGGTTTTCCTGGATGTTTCAGGTTTTCCTGGATGTTTCAGGTTTTCCTGGATGTTTCTAGTTTTTTCTGGCTGTTTCAGTTTTTTTCTGGATGTTTCAGGAGTGTGTTGTTTTTTCTAGTCATCCTCATGTTTCAGGTTTTTTCTGGATGTTTCAGGTTTTTTCTGGATGTTTCAGGTTTTTCTGGATGTTTCAGGATTTTTCTGGATGTTTCGGTTTTTCTGGATGTTTCAATTTTTTCTTGATGTTTCAGGTTTTTCTGGATGTTCAAGGTTTTTTTCTGGATGTTTCAGGTTTTTCTGGTTGTTTCTGTTTTTTTCTGGATGTTTCAGGTTTTTCTGGATGTTTCAGTTTTTTTCTGGATGTATCAGGTTTTTTGGATGTTTCAGTTTTTTTCTGGATGTTTCAGGTTTTTTTCTGGATGTTTCAGGTTTTTTGGATGTTTCAGGTTTTTCTGGATGTTTCAAATTTTCTGGATGTTTCAATTTTTTCTGGATGTTTCGGTTTTTCTGGATGTTTCAGGTTTTTCTGGATGTTTCAGGTTTTTCTAGATGTTTCAAATTTTCTGGATGTTTCTAGTTTTTTCTGGCTGTTTCAGGTTTTTTCTGAATGTTTCAATTTTTTCTGGATGTTTCAGGTTTTTCTGGATGTTTCAGGTTTTTCTGGATGTTTCAGGTTTTTTCTGGATGTTTCAGGTTTTTCTGGATGTTTCAGGTTTTTTTCTGGATGTTTCAGGAGTGTGTAGTTTTTTCTAGTCATCCTTATGTTTCACACCCCCCCCCCTTAACTGAGCGTGAGCGTGAACATAGCGCCGTTATGTAACCGATGATGACCAGCTCGCTGCTCGCCGTCTGACAGGAGAAAAACCTCACACACCTCCAGCTGCTGCTCTCCACCAATCACAGCGCAGGGAGGCTTTTTCCATGACGACGGGTTACCGAGCAGAATCTCCTCCTCACCTGCTGCCTCCAGACGCAGGAAACCCCACACACACACACACACACACACACACACACACACACACACACACACACACACACACACACACACATCTGAAACACTGATTACAGCCTGTTTACACACTGTAGAGGAGATGATAGCGCTTTAAAAAAAGACATTATGTGTGTGTGTGTGTGTGTGTGTGTGTGTGTGTGTGTGCCCCCAGAATTTTGGTGTCTCCTGCAGCTGTGCTAACTTCCTGTTCAAACATGATGCTGATGCTCAAACATAAATAACCTGCAGTTCCCTGAGTGGCCACTAGAGTCTGTCTCCAGCAGTGAGTCAGTCTTTAGCTTTTGTTCTAGCCTTTAGCTGAAGTTTTAGCTTTAGCTCCTGTTTTAGCCTTTAGCTCAAGTTTAAGCTTTAGCCTTTAGCCTTTAGCTGAAGTTTAAGTCTTTAGCTCCTGTTTTAGCCTTTAGCTCCTGTTTTAGCTTTAGTTTTAGCCTTTAGCTCCTGTTTTAGGCTTTAGCTCAAGTTTTAGCTTTAGCTCCTGTTTTAGCCTTTAGCTCCTGTTTTAGCTTTAGTTTTAGCCTTTAGCTCCTGTTTTAGGCTTTAGCTCAAGTTTTAGCTTTAGCTCCTGTTTTAGCCTTTAGCTCCTGTTTTAGCCTTTAGCTCCTGTTTTAGCCCTTAGCTCAAGTTTAAGCTTTAGCCTTTAGCCTTTAGCCTCTGTTTTAGCTTTAGCTCAACCTTAAGCCTTTAGCTGAAGTTTAAGTCTTTAGTTCCTGTTTTAGCCTTTAGCTCCTGTTTTAGCCTTTAGCTCCTGTTTTAGCTTTAGTTTTAGCCTTTAGCTCCCGTTTTAGGCTTTAGCTCCAGTTTTAGCTTAAAGTTTTCACTTCAGTCTTTAAGTTTTTGTTTTAGCTGTTAGCTTGTTTCTTAGCCTTTAGCTCACACTTTTGATGAAGCTTGTTTTTATCTTTCAGTTTGTGTTTAGCCTTTTTTTGTCATAATTCTTATTTATTTACAGTTACACTCATGTTTTTCTGATAAATACTCTGAATTTTTTCTTGAGCCTCTGAAATTAAAGCATCAGTTAGCGTTTTTTTTTTTTGTTTTGAGTTAAACTCTGAGTTCCAGACGTACGTCGAACACGTGCTAAAAGTTTCTGTTTTTCATCGTTGGAAAAGAACATTTTGTTTTGGATTCTCATGCTGAATTCAGTAAAATCATTTTTCAGGATTCCTGAGTGTTTGCACAGCTGATCAGCACATGTGTGTGTGTAAACGTGTGTGTAGACGTGTGTGTAAGCGTGTGTGTAAGCGTGTGTGTAAGCGTGTGTGTAGACGTGTGTGTAAGCGTGTGTGTAGACGTGTGTGTAGACGTGTGTGTAAACGTGTGTAAGCGTGTGTGTAAGTGTGTGTGTAAACGTGTGTAAGCGTGTGTGTAAGCGTGTGTGTAAGCGTGTGTGTAAGCGTGTGTGTAGACGTGTGTGTAAGCGTGTGTGTA
>RPOG01005800.1:5019-20926 GCA_008086565.1 Thalassoma bifasciatum
GGATTAAACTGACTTCAAACAGTCTTAAGTAGGTTATGAATGTTCTTTGACTGGTCTCAATGCTAGAAATCTGAGTTCAAACCTATTATTTACAATCTAAAACAGGTTATGAATGTACTTTGACTGGTCTCAATGCCAGAAATCTGGGTTTAAACTGACTTCAAACAGTCCAAAGTAGGTTATGAATGTTCTTTGACTGGTCTCAATGCTAGAAATCTGGGTTTAAACTGACTTTAAACAGTCTATAGTAGGTAATGAATGTACTTTGACTGGTCTTAATGCTAGAAATAGGGGTTTAAACCTATTTAAAACAGTGTAAAGTAGGTTATGAATGTACTTTGACTGGTCTAAATGCTAGAAATCTGAGATTCATCCTATTTAATCAGTCTAAATTTGGCTATGAATGTACTTTGACTGGTCTCAATGCTAGAAACAGGGGTTTAAACCTATTTAAAACAGTCTAAAGTAGGTAATGAATGTACTTTGACTGGTCTCAATGCTAGAAATCTGAGTTTAAACCTATTATTTACAATCTAAAACAGGTTATGAATGTACTTTGACTGATCTCAATGCTAGAAATCTGGGTTTAAACTGACTTCAAACAGTCAAACGTAGGTTATGAATGTACTTTGACTGGTCTCAATGCTAGAAATCTGAGTTTAAACTGACTTTAAACAGTCTAAAGTAGGTTCTGAATGTACTTTGCCTGGTCTCAATGCTAGAAATAGGGGTTAAAACTGACTTTAAACAGTCTTAAGTAGGTTATGAATGTACTTTGACTGGTCTAAATGCTAGAAATAGGGGATTCAACCTAATTTAAACAGTCTAACGTAGGTTATGAATGTACTTTGACTGGTCTCAATGCTAGAAATCTGAGTTTAAACTGACTTTAAATAGTCTAAAGTAGGTAATGAATGTACTTTGCCTGGTCTCAATGCTAGAAATAGGGGTTAAAACTGACTTTAAACAGTCTTAAGTAGGTTATGAATGTACTTTGACTGGTCTAAATGCTAGAAATAGGGGATTCAACCTAATTTAAACAGTCTAACGTAGGTTATGAATGTACTTTGACTGGTCTCAATGCTAGAAATCTGAGTTTAAACTGACTTTAAATAGTCTAAAGTAGGTAATGAATGTACTTTGCCTGGTCTCAATGCTAGAAATAGGGGTTAAAACTGACTTTAAACAGTCTTAAGTAGGTAATGAATGTACTTTGACTGGTCTCAATGCAAGAAATAGGGGATTCAACCTAATTTAAACAGTCTAAAGTAGGTTATGAATGTACTTTGACTGGTCTCAATGCAAGAAATCTGAGTACAAACCTTTTTAAAACAGTCTAAAGTAGTTTAATAATGTTCTTTGACTGGTCTCAGTGCTAGAATTCAGGGTTTAAACTGACTTTAAACAGTCTAAAGTAGGTTATGAATTTACTTCGACTGGTCTCAATGCTAGAAATAGGGGAGTCAACCTAATTTAAAAAGTCTATAGTAGGTTATGAATGTACTTTGCCTGGTCTCAATGCTAGAATTAGGGGTTTAAACTGACTTTAAACAGTCTAAAGTTGGTCATGAATGTACTTTGACTGGTCTCAATGCTAGAAATCTGAGTTTAAACCTATTATTTACAGTCAAAATTAGGTTATGAATGTACTTTGACTGGTCTCAATGCTAGAATTAGGGGATTAAACTGACTTTAAACAGTCTTAAGTAGGTTATGAATGTACTTTGACTGGTCTTAATGCTAGAAATAGGGGTTTAAACCTTTTTAAAACAGTCTAAAGTAGGTTATGAATGTACTTTGACTGGTCTCAATGCTAGAAATAGGGGTTTAAACCTATTTAAAACAGTCTAAAGTAGGTTATGAATGTACTTTGACTGGTCTCAATGCTAGAAATCTGAGTTTAAACCTATTATTTACAATATAAAACAGGTTATGAATGTACTTTGACTGGTCTCAATGCCAGAAATCTGGGTTTAAACTGACTTCAAACAGTCTAAAGTAGGTTATGAATGTACTTTGCCTGGTCTCAATGCTAGAAATAGGGGTTTAAACTGACTTTAAACAGTCTTAAGTAGGTTATGAATGTACTTTGACTGGTCTTAATGCTAGAAATAGGGGTTTAAACCTTTTTAAAACAGTCTAAAGTAGGTTATGAATGAACTTTGACTGGTCTCAATGCTAGAAATAGGGGTTTAAACCTATTTAAAACAGTCTAAAGTAGGTAATGAATGTACTTTGACTGGTCTCAATGCTAGAAATCTGAGTTTAAACCTATTATTTACAATATAAAACAGGTTATGAATGTACTTTGACTGGTCTCAATGCTAGAAATCTGGGTTTAAACTGACTTCAAACAGTCTAAAGTAGGTGATGAATGTAGTTTGACTGGTCTCAATGCTAGAAATCTGAGTTCAAACCTATTATTTACAATCTAAAACAGGTTATGAATGTACTTTGACTGGTCTCAATGCCAGAAATCTGGGTTTAAACTGACTTTAAACAGTGTAAAGTAGGTTATGAATGTACTTTGCCTGGTCTCAATGCTAGAAATCTGGGTTTAAACTGACTTTATACAGTCTAAAGTAGGTAATGAATGTACTTTGACTGGTCTTAATGCTAGAAATAGGGGTTTAAACCTATTTAAAACAGTGTAAAGTAGGTTATGAATGTACTTTGACTGGTCTAAATGCTAGAAATCTGAGATTCAACCTATTTAATCAGTCTAAATTAGGCTATGAATTTACTTTGACTGGTCTCAATGCTAGAAATAGGGGTTTAAACCTATTTAAAACAGTCAAAAGTAGGTAATGAATGTACTTTGACTGGTCTCAATGCTAGAAATCTGAGTTTAAACCTATTATTTTCAATCTAAAACAGGTTATGAATGTACTTTGACTGGTCTCAATGCTAGAAATCTGAGATTCAACCTATTTAATCAGTCTAAATTAGGCTATGAATTTACTTTGACTGGTCTCAATGCTAGAAATAGGGGTTTAAACCTATTTAAAACAGTCAAAAGTAGGTAATGAATGTACTTTGACTGGTCTCAATGCTAGAAATCTGAGTTTAAACCTATTATTTTCAATCTAAAACAGGTTATGAATGTACTTTGACTGGTCTCAATGCTAGAAATCTGGGTTTAAACTGACTTCCAACAGTCTAAAGTAGGTTAAGAATGTACTTTGACTGGTCTCAATGCTAGAAATCCGGGTCTTTACTGACTTTAAACAGTCTTAAGTAGGTTATAAATTTACTTTGACTGTTCTCAATTCTAGAAATCTGGGTTTTTACTGACTTTAAACAGTCTAAAGTAGGTTATGAATGTACTTTGACTGGTCTTAGTGCTAGAAACCTGAGTTTAAACCTATTATTTACAGTCAAAAGTAGGTTATGAATTTACTTTGACTGGTTTTTATGTTGGAAATCTGAGTTTAAACCTATTGTTTTAAGTCAAAAGTAGGTTAGGAATGTACTTTGACTGGTCTCAATGCTAGAAATCTGAGTTTAAACTGACTTTAAACAGTCTAAAGTAGGTTATGAATGTACTTTGACTGGTCTCAATGCTAGAAATAGGGGTTTAAACCTATTTAAAAAAGTGTAAAGTAGGTTATGAATGTACTTTTACTGGTCTAAATGCTAGAAATCTGGGTTTAAACCTTTTTAAAACAGTCTAAAGTAGGTTATGATGTACTTTGACTGGTCTCAATGCTAGAATTAGGGGATTAAACCTATTTAAAACAGTCTAAAATAGGTAATGAATGTACTTTGACTGGTCTCAATGCTAGAAATCTGAGTTTAAACCGATTATTTACAATATAAAACAGGTTATGAATGTACTTTGACTGGTCTCAATGCTAGAAATCTGAGTTTAAACTGACTTCAAACAGTCTAAAGTAGGTTATGAATGTACTTTGACTGGTCTCAATGCTAGAAATCTGAGTTCAAACCTATTGTTTACAATCTAAAACAGGTTATGAATGAACTTTGACTGGTCTCAATGCCAGAAATCTGGGTTTAAACTGACTTCAAACAGTCTAAAGTAGGTTATGAATGTACTTTGACTGGTCTCAATGCTAGAAATCTGGGTTTAAACTGACTTTAAACAGTCTAAAGTAGGTAATGAATGTACTTTGACTGGTCTTAATGCTAGAAATCTGAGTTTAAACTGACTTTAAACAGTCTAAAGTAGGTAATGAATGTACTTTGCCTGGTCTCAATGCTAGAAATAGGGGTTAAAACTGACTTTAAACAGTCTTAAGTAGGTTATGAATGTACTTTGACTGGTCTCAATGCTAGAAATCTGGGTTTAAACTGACTTTAAACAGTCTAAAGTAGGTAATGAATGTACTTTGACTGGTCTTAATGCTAGAAATCTGAGTTTAAACTGACTTTAAACAGTCTAAAGTAGGTAATGAATGTACTTTGCCTGGTCTCAATGCTAGAAATAGGGGTTAAAACTGACTTTAAACAGTCTTAAGTAAGTTATGAATGTACTTTGACTGGTCTCAATGCAAGAAATCTGAGTACAAACCTTTTTAAAACAGTCTATAGTAGGTTATGAATGTACTTTGCCTGGTCTCAATGCTAGAATTAGGGGATTAAACTGACTTTAAACAGTCTAAAGTAGGTTATGAATGTACTTTGACTGTTCCTCATGCTAGAAATAGGGGTTTAAACCTATTTAAAATAGTGTAAAGTAGGTTATGAATGTACTTTGACTGGTCTCAATGCTAGAAATCTGAGTTCAAACCTATTATTTACAATCTAAAACAGGTAATGAATGTACTTTGACTGGTCTCAATGCCAGAAATCTGGGTTTATACTGACTTCAAACAGTCTAAAGTAGGTTATGAATGTACTTTGACTGGTCTCAATGCTAGAATTAGGGGATTAAACTGACTTTAAACAGTCTTAAGTAGGTTATGAATGTACTTTGACTGGTCTTAATGCTAGAAATAGGGGTTTAAACCTTTTTAAAACAGTCTAAAGTAGGTTATGAATGAACTTTGACTGGTCTCAATGCTAGAAATCTGAGTTCAAACCTATTATTTACAATCTAAAACAGGTTATGAATGTACTTTGACTGGTCTTAATGCTAGAAATAGGGGTTTAAACCTTTTTAAAACAGTCTAAAGTAGGTTATGAATGAACTTTGACTGGTCTCAATGCTAGAAATCTGAGTTCAAACCTATTATTTACAATCTAAAACAGGTTATGAATGTACTTTGACTGGTCTTAATGCTAGAAATAGTGGTTTAAACCTATTTAAAACAGTGTAAAGTAGGTTATGAATGTACTTTGACTGGTCTCAATGTTAGAAATCTGGGTTTAAACTGACTTTAAACAGTCTAAAGTAGGTAATGAATGTACTTTGACTGGTCTTAATGCTAGAAATCTGAGTTTAAACTGACTTTAAACAGTCTAAAGTAGGTAATGAATGTACTTTGCCTGGTCTCAATGCTAGAAATAGGGGTTTAAACTGACTTTAAACAGTCTTAAGTAGGTTATGAATGTACTTTGACTGGTCTCAATGCAAGAAATCTGAGTACAAACCTTTTTAAAACAGTCTAAAGTAGTTTATGAATGTACTTTGACTGGTCTCAGTGCAAGAATTCAGGATTTAAACTGACTTTAAACAGTCTAAAGTAGGTTATGAATTTACTTCGACTGGTCTCAATGCTAGAAATAGGGGAGTCAACCTATTTTAAACAGTCTATAGTAGGTTATGAATGTACTTTGCCTGGTCTCAATGCTAGAATTAGGGGATTAAACTGACTTTAAACAGTCTAAAGTAGGTTATGAATGTACTTTGACTGTTCTTAATGCTAGAAATAGGGGTTTAAACATATTTAAAATAGTGTAAAGTAGGTTATGAATGTACTTTGACTGGTCTCAATGCTAGAAATCTGAGTTCAAACCTATTATTTACAATCTAAAACAGGTAATGAATGTACTTTGACTGGTCTCAATGCCAGAAATCTGGGTTTAAACTGGCTTCAAACAGTCCAAAGTAGGTTATGAATGTACTTTGACTGGTCTCAATGCTAGAATTAGGGGATTAAACTGACTTTAAACAGTCTTAAGTAGGTTATGAATGTACTTTGACTGGTCTTAATGCTAGAAATAGGGGTTTAAACCTATTTAAAACAGTCTAAAGTAGGTTATGAATGTACTTTGACTGGTCTCAATGCTAGAAATCTGGGTTTAAACTGACTTTAAACAGTCTAAAGTAGGTAATGAATGTACTTTGACTGGTCTTAATGCTAGAAATCTGAGTTTAAACTGACTTTAAACAGTCTAAAGTAGGTAATGAATGTACTTTGCCTGGTCTCAATGCTAGAAATAGGGGTTAAAACTGACTTTAAACAGTCTTAAGTAGGTTATGAATGTACTTTGACTGGTCTCAATGCAAGAAATCTGAGTACAAACCTTTTTCAAACAGTCTAAAGTAGTTTATGAATGTTCTTTGACCGGTCTCAGTGCTAGAATTCAGGATTTAAACTGACTTTAAACAGTCTAAAGTAGGTTATGAATTTACTTCGACTGGTCTCAATGCTAGAATTAGGGGATTAAACTGACTTTAAACAGTCTAAAGTAGGTTATGAATGTACTTTGACTGTTCTTAATGCTAGAAATAGGGGTTTAAACCTATTTAAAATAGTGTAAAGTAGGTTATGAATGTACTTTGACTGGTCTCAATGCTAGAAATCTGAGTTCAAACCTATTATTTACAATCTAAAACAGGTAATGAATGTACTTTGACTGGTCTCAATGCCAGAAATCTGGGTTTAAACTGGCTTCAAACAGTCTAAAGTAGGTTATGAATGTACTTTGACTGGTCTCAATGCTAGAATTAGGGGATTAAACTGACTTTAAACAGTCTTAAGTAGGTTATGAATGTACTTTGACTGGTCTTAATGCTAGAAATAGGGGTTTAAACCTTTTTAAAACAGTCTAAAGTAGGTTATGAATGAACTTTGACTGGTCTCAATGCTAGAAATCTGAGTTCAAACCTATTGTTTACAATCTAAAACAGGTTATGAATGTACTTTGACTGGTCTTAATGCTAGAAATAGTGGTTTAAACCTATTTAAAACAGTGTAAAGTAGGTTATGAATGTACTTTGACTGGTCTAAATGCTAGAAATCTGAGATTCAACCTATTTAATCAGTCTAAATTAGGCTATGAATGTACTTTGACTGGTCTCAATGCTAGAAATAGGGGTTTAAACTGACTTTAAACAGTCTTAAGTAGGTTATGAATGTACTTTGACTGGTCTCAATGCTAGAAATAGGGGTTTAAACCTATTTAAAACAGTGTAAAGTAGGATATGAATGTACTTTGACTGGTCTCAATGCTAGAAATCTGGGTTAAAACCTTTTTAAAACAGTCTAAAGTAGGTTATGAATGAACTTTGACTGGTCTCAATGCTAGAAAAAGGGGGTTTAAACCTATTTAAAACAGTCTAAAGTAGGTAATGAATGTACTTTGACTGGTCTCAATGCTAGAAATCTGAGTTTAAACCTATTTTAAACAGTCTATAGTAGGTTATGCATGTACTTTGCCTGGTCTCAATGGTAGAATTAGGGGATTAAACTGACTTTAAACAGTCTAAAGTAGGTTATGAATGTACTTTGACTGGTCTCAATACTAGAAATAGAGGATTCAACATATTTTAAAAAGTCTAAAGTAGGTTATGAATGTACTTTGACTGGTCTCAATGCTAGAAATCTGGTTATACTGACTTCAAACAGTCAAAAGTAGGTGATGAATGTACTTTGACTGGTCTCAATGCTAGAAATCTGAGTTTAAACTGACTTAAAACAGTCTAAAGTAGGTTCTGACTGTACTTTGACTGGTCTCAATGCTCGAAATCTGGGTTTAAACTGACTTTTAACAGTCTAAAGTAGGTTATGAATGTACTTTGAGTGGTCTCAATGCTAGAAAAAGGGGTTTCAACCTAATTTAAACAGTCTAAAGTAGGTTATGAATGTACTTTGACTGGTCTCAATGCTAGAAATAGGGGTTTCAACCTATTTTAAACAATCTTAAGTAGGTTATGAATGTACTTTTTATGGTCTCAATGCTAGAAATCTGACTTTAAACCTATTATTTACAGTCTAAAGTAGGTTATGAATGTACTTTGACTGGTCTCAATGCTAGAAATAGGGGTTTAAACCTATTTAGACAGTCTTAAGTAGGTTATGAATGTACTTTGACTGGTCTCAATGCTAGAAAAAGGGAATTAAACATATTTTAAAAAGTCTAAAGTAGGTTATGAATGTACTTTGACTGGTCTCAATGCTAGAAATAAGGGAATTCAACCTATTTTAAAAAGTCTAAAGTAGGTTATGAATGTACTTTGACTGGTCTCAATCCTAGAAATCTGGGTTCAAACTGACTTTAAACAGTCTAAAGTTGGTCATGAATGTACTTTGACTGGTCTATATGCTAGAGATCTGGGTTTAAACTGACTTCAAACAGTCTAAAGTAGGTTATGAATGTACTTTGACTGGTCTCAATGCTAGAAATTGGGGTTAAAACTGACTTTAAGCAGTCTAAAGTAGGTTATGAATGTACTTTGCCTGGTCTCAATGCTAGAAATAGGGGTTAAAACTGACTTTAAGCAGTCTAAAGTAGGTTATTGTTAGAGTGATGCTGTACTGCCATGCTTGTAATCTATGTTCTCATTCTGACGTCAAGGACAGACTGCTCATGCAGAAAGTAGGTATCAGCTGTTTACAGAATGTGGTTACATGATGTCCATTCAAATATGTTCTGCCTGTGAACTTCTAGTTTGTACATGACTAATGACTATACGATCACGCCCATATGATGATTTCTCTGTGAATAAAGAGCTGAACAACGGGGAAGTCGGCGGAGCTGATGGGAGTCAGGGTGCTGGATGCACCTCTGATCAGACTTCCCTTTTGCAAATGCATTAACTAAGAATCTGTGCCTTGGAGCTTCTTTCGACACCCACAGCAGCTGATAGCAAGTTAGGTGCTTAGACCTAACATAACTTGGTGCCGTGACCCGGATCCCAACATACCCATTTCCTGACCTGAGGAGGAGACCAGCCGAAGCCTGCCGACGGTCAGCCTGCTTAGGACAGAGCTGAAGAAAAGCCCTGGGACGTGAATTCGCCACTAGGCCGGCAGATAGGAGTCGCCTCCGCTGGACAGGACTGGATTGACGGGATCCGATGTGCTGTGGGGTCGTCTGAACCCTCCAACGAAAATTTAAGTGAGTATCAGACTCATAAAGACCAAATTGAGAAGTTAGAACACATTAACATCGATCTAGTATCTGTAAGACGCAGAGTTATACTGTGTAAAAGTTAAAGGAGTTACTCCAGGGGAACTGGAAAGACGTTTGAAGACGTAATAATAATAATAATAATAATAATAATAATACATTTTATTTATAGAGCGCTTTTTTTTTTAGATACTCAAAGACGCTTTACAGAATTAAAAACATCAGTTAAAACAACACAGTAGTGATAAAAATAATAACCATATTTTTACTTTTGTTCTGTTTTGTTTTTGTACCTTACGTAAATTTTCGTCAATCTGTAATTTTTGTGAAAATTTTTCTACTCAAAACTCCTCCCATTTGAATGTGGATGGGTTTGGACAGGCTCAGATGTGTTGTGGTAGGGTGTTCCAGAGGGTGGGGGCAGCGACAGAGAAGGCTCTGTCCCCCCAGGTTCGGTGATTGGTGTCGGTTGGTATGTGTGTGTGAGTGAGAAGGCGGGCGGCGGAGTTCTGGATATATTGAAGTTTTTTGAGTTGTTTTGCAGGGAGGCCGTAGAGGATGCTGTTGTAATAATAGAGATACCTAAAAATTTCTTAGAAATAAGAGTTTTTGGAAGATCTAAAACAAGAGTTTTTAGATATGGATACCTAAAAATTTCTTAGAAATAAGAGTTTTTGGAAGATCTAAAACAAGAGTTTTTAGATATGGATAACTAAAAATTTCTTAGAAATAAGAGTTTTTGGAAGATCTAAAACAAGAGTTTTTAGATATGGATACCTAAAAATTTCTTAGAAATAAGAGTTTTTGGAAGATCTAAAACAAGAGTTTTTAGATAAGATACCTAAAAATTTCTTAGAAATAAGAGTTTTTGGAAGATCTAAAACAAGGGTTTTTAGATATGGATACCTAGAAATTTCTTAGAAATAAGAGTTTTTGGAAGATCTAAAACAAGAGTTTTTAGATAGAGATACCTAAAAATTTCTTAGAAATAAGAGTTTTTGGAAGATCTAAAACAAGAGTTTTTAGATAAGGATACCTAAAAATTTCTTAGAAATAAGAGTTTTTGGAAGATCTAAAATATGGGTTTTTAGATATGGATACCTAAATATTTCTTAGAAATAAGAGTTTTTGGAAGATCTAAAACAAGGGTTTTAGATAAGGATACCTAAAGATTTCTTAGAAATAAGAGTTTTTGGAAGATCTAAAATATGGGTTTTTAGATAGAGATACCTAAAGATTTCTTAGAAATAAGAGTTTTTGGAAGATCTAAAACAAGGGGTTTTAGATATACAGTGTTGTAGATGTGAATGTTGCGAGTGTGAATGATGAGATATGAATGCTACGTCTAGTTGGTGACTCAGCGGGCTGGTGGAAACCAGCTGTCTGCTGAAGTAGCCACTGGGACCTCTGGATTGGAAGAAAAAACACAAATTATCATAATTGGAAACCGCAGTACATGTTGTAAGTCTCCTTCTGCGGAGCACTGGGAAGGGGATATGAAATATATGGCTCATTGTAAACAGACCAGAGGACAATGAGAGTGTGACTCTCGGGCCCAGGAGACCACCCGGCCCTGCGCCACAACAAAGTGTGGCCCAGGTGCGGGTGCATGCTCCAGAACAAGGGGTCTCGGGAGGGGGAAGTTCTTTATACATAAGAAAACCACCCACCTACCATCAGAGTATAAATAGTGGTTCATCAGCACAAATTATTAACCCCAGATTTGACCAACTTCTAAAACTTATGGAAGAAGACGATTCAGGTGAAGAAAACCTAAATCAGACAGTAGCAGCAGGAAAAAAAAAAAAAAAAAAAAAAAATTTTATTTTCTGTTTAGTTGGGGGGGGGAATTCTATAAGACTACGTTTTAGAATAGGAAATCAAGTCCGGGGGTGTCCGGTGTTTACTCCTGTTATCTAAATAGATACACAAGGCAGGAACCTGTGACCTGCTTCGTCTTTTTATACGATTTCCTACGGTGACAACTCTGTTTACATTGACGTGCCAATGTCAATACTAGATAAACTTATCTGGATACAGAGAGATGTTTTGAGCAAGTAAGAGCAGAGTTAATGTCATCAACAGTGTTGTCATAACCAGTTTGCACCAAGCCATTTACTCTTACTGTCGAGAGTAAAAATGAATAAAGCATGGAGGGAGAGAAATAGGTGATCTCTATCAAATTAGCCATTGCTACCAAAAGTCCTATTCCAAGCAGCAATATTGAGCAATATTGAGCCATGGGCCCTGCCATGTCTCAACAGGAGGGATGTTTGACATAATAGAGAAACACTTTCATGCTATATGATTTAATAGCTATTCAAAATATAGGAGTTAATAAAGATTTAATATGGGAAAACTGTTTCCAATGCAAATTTACTGCCTTCTGATTCTGCTCCTTCACAGGGAACTCCTCCCATCAAACCAAGCGATTGGGTGTTCCTGAAGGCCATGAAAAGGAACTGCTGGTCTAGCCCACGCTGGGAGGGTCCCTACCAAGTACTGCTCTCCACACCAACTGCCGCAGAGAGGTCAACTTGGGTACACCAGAGCCACTGAAAGCTACTACGTGTACTGACGGACGCATACGTGTAGTGGGGAAGGAGACTGCAGCTCTGTCTCTCTCTCTCTACTCCACACACTCAACTCAGCAGCAGCTGAGGCGGCTGGAAGAGCAGAAGAAGCTGGTTTTGTGTGACCTTATATAGTTTTCTTTTCTCCTTTTATTTCTGGTGGGTCCAGTGGTCCAGTTTTCGGTTTTATTTCCAATTTTTAGGGAGTTAGGAGTTTTCTTCGGGGAAGAAGGGAGAATCCTGTTCCGNATGAATGTACTTTGACTGGTCTCAATGCTAGAAAAAGGGGTTTCAACCTAATTTAAACAGTCTAAAGTAGATGATGAATGTACTTTCACTGGTCTCAATGCTAGAAATAGGGGTTTCAACCTATTTTAAACAATCTTAAGTAGGTTATGAATGTACTTTTTCTGGTCTCAATGCTAGAAATCTGACTTTAAACCTATTATTTACAGTTTATAGTAGGTTATGAATGTACTTTGACTGGTCTCAATGCTAGAAAAAGGGGTTTAAACCTATTTAAAACAGTCTAAAGTAGGTTATGAATGTACTTTGACTGGTCTCAATGCTAGAAATAAGGGAATTCAACATATTTTAAAAAGTCTAAAGTAGGTTATGAATGTACTTTGACTGGTCTCAATGCTAGAAATAAGGGAATTCAACATATTTTAAAAAGTCTAAAGTAGGTTATGAATGTATTTTGACTGTTCTCAATGCTAGAAAACTGGGTTTAAACTGACTTTAAACAGTCTAAAGTAGGTTATGAATGTACTTTGACTGGTCTAAATGCTAGAAATCTGGGTTTAAACCTATTTAAAACAGTCTGAAGTTGGTTATGAATGTACTTTGACTGGTCTCAATGCTAGAAATCTGAGTTTAAACCTATTATTTACAGTCAAAAGTAGGTTATGAATGTACTTTGACTGGTCTCAATGCTAGAAATAGGGGTTTAAACTGACTTCAAACAGTCAAAAGTAGGTTATGAATGTACTTTGCCTGGTCTCAAAGCTAGAAATAGGGGTTTAAACCTATTTAAAACAGTCTAAAGTAGGTGATGAATGTACTTTGACTGGTCTTAGTGCTAGAAATCTTAGTTTAAACCTATTATTTACAGTAAAAAGTAGGTCATGAATGTTCTTTGACTGGTCTAAATGCTAGAAATCTGGGTTTAAACTGACTTTAAACAGTCTACAGTAGGTTATGAATGTACTTTGACTGGTCTTAGTGCTAGAAACCTGAGGTTAAACCTATTATTTTCAGTCCAAAGTAGGTTATGAATTTACTTTGACTGGTTTTTATGGTGGAAATCTTAGTTTAAACCTATTGTTTTAAGTCTAAAGTAGGTTATGAATGTACTTTGACTGGTCTCAATGCTAGAAATCTGAGTTTAATTTGCCTTAAAACAGTCAAAAGTGGTTATGAATGTACTTTGACTGGTCTCAATGCTAGAAATCTGAGTTTAATCTGAGTTGAAACAGTCAAAATTGGTTATGAATGTACTTTGACTGGTCTAAATGCTAGAAATCTGAGATTCAACCTATTTAATCAGTCTAAATAAGGCTATGAATGTACTTTGACTGGTCTCAATGCTAGAAATAGGGGTTTAAACCTATTTAAAACAGTCAAAAGTAGGTGATGAATGTACTTTGACTGGTCTTAGTGCGAGAAATCTGAGTTTAAACATATTATTTAAAGTCAAAAGTAGGTAATGAATGTACTTTGACTGGTCTCAATGCTAGAAATCTGGGTTTAAACTGACTTCAAACAGTCTAAAGTAGGTGATGAATGTACTTTGACTGGTCTCAATGCTAGAAATCTGAGTTTAAACTGACTTTAAACAGTCTAAAGTAGGTAATGAATGTACTTTGCCTGGTCTCAATGCTAGAAATAGGGGTTAAAACTGACTTTAAACAGTCTAAAGTAGGTTATGAATGTACTTTGACTGGTCTCAATGCTAGAAATAGGGGATTCAACCTTATTCAAACAGTCTAAAGTAGGTTATGAATGTACTTTGACTGGTCTCAATGCAAGAAATCTGAGTACAAACCTTTTTAAAACAGTCTAAAGTAGTTTATGAATGTACTTTGACTGGTCTCAGTGCTAGAATTCAGGGTTTAAACTGACTTTAAACAGTCGAAAGTAGGTTATGAATTTACTTCGACTGGTCTCAATGCTAGAAATAGGGGAGTCAACCTAATTTAAACAGTCTATAGTAGGTTATGAATGTACTTTGACTGGTCTCAATGCTAGAATTAGGGGATTAAACTGACTTTAAACAGTCTAAAGTAGGTTATGAATGTATTTTGACTGTTCTTAATGCTAGAAATAGGGGTTTAAACCTATTTAAAACAGTGTAAAGTAGGTTATGAATGTATTTTGACTGGTCTAAATGCTAGAAATCTGAGATTAAACCTAATTAAAACAGTCTAAATTAGGTTATGAATGTACTTTGACTGGTCTCAATGCTAGAAATAGGGGTTAAAACTGACTTTAAGCAGTCAAAAGTAGGTTATGAATGTACTTTGACTGGTCTCAATGCTAGAAATAGGGGATTCAACCTATTATTTACAATCTAAAACAGGTTATGAATGTACTTTGACTGGTCTCAATGCCAGAAATCTGGGTTTAAACTGACTTCAAACAGTCAAAAGTAGGTGATGAATGTACTTTGACTGGTCTTAGTGCTAGAAATCTGAGTTTAAACCTATTATTTACAGTAAAAAGTAGGTCATGAATGTTCTTTGACTGGTCTAAATGCTAGAAATCTGGGTTTAAACTGACTTTAAACAGTCTAAAGTAGGTTATGAATGTACTTTGCCTGGTCTCAAAGCTAGAAATAGGGGTTTAAACTGACTTCAAACAGTCAAAAGTAGGTGATGAATGTACTTTGACTGGTCTTAGTGCTAGAAATCTGAGTTTAAACCTATTATTTACAGTAAAAAGTAGGTCATGAATGTTCTTTGACTGGTCTAAATGCTAGAAATCTGGGTTTAAACTGACTTTAAACAGTCTAAAGTAGGTTATGAATGTACTTTGACTGGTCTTAGTGCTAGAAACCTGAGTTTAAACCTATTATTTACAGTCAAAAGTAGGTTATGAATTTACTTTGACTGGTTTTTATGGTGGAAATCTGAGTTTAAACCTATTGTTTTAAGTCTAAAGTAGGTTATGAATGTACTTTGACTGGTCTCAATGCTAGAAATCTGAGTTTAATTTGCCTTAAAACAGTCAAAATTGGTTATGAATGTACTTTGACTGGTCTCAATGCTAGAAATCTGAGTTTAATCTGAGTTGAAACAGTCAAAATTGGTTATGAATGTACTTTGACTGGTCTAAATGCTAGAAATCTGAGATTCAACCTATTTAATCAGTCTAAATTAGGCTATGAATGTACTTTGACTGGTCTCAATGCTAGAAATAGGGGTTTAAACCTATTTAAAACAGTCTAAAGTAGGTAATGAATGTACTTTGACTGGTCTCAATGCTAGAAATCTGGGTTTAAACCTATTTAAAACAGTCTAAAGTAGGTAATGAATGTACTTTGACTGGTCTCAATGCTAGAAATCTGAGTTTAAACATAATATTTACAGTCAAAAGTAGGTAATGAATGTACTTTGACTGGTCTCAATGCTAGAAATAGGGGATTAAACTGACTATAAACAGTCTAAAGTAGGTTATGAATGTACTTTGCCTGGTCTCAATGCTAGAAATAGGGGTTAAAACTGACTTTAAACAGTCTAAAGTAGGTTATGAATGTACTTTGACTGGTCTCAATGCTAGAAATCTGAGTACAAACCTTTTTAAAACAGTCTAAAGTAGTTTATGAATGTACTTTGACTGGTCTCAGTGCTAGAATTCAGGGTTTAAACTGACTTTAAACAGTCTAAAGTAGGTTATGAATTTACTTCGACTGGTCTCAATGCTAGAAATAGGGGAGTCAACCTAATTTAAACAGTCTATAGTAGGTTATGAATGTACTTTGCCTGGTCTCAATGCTAGAATTAGGGGATTAAACTGACTTTAAACAGTCTAAAGTAGGTTATGAATGTACTTTGACTGGTCTCAATGCTAGAAAT
>RPOG01005802.1:0-28856 GCA_008086565.1 Thalassoma bifasciatum
CAGCAGAGCTCAGAGAGGACAGGACAGCAGGTTTATTTGGTCGGAAAAATAGCATGTGAGATGAACTGAATTTCAAACCAATGATACATATTTTCTTTCTTTTACAAAACTCTTGACTTCATGGTTTTGAGCTGTATGGCAATAAATCAAAGTTGCGTCTCATTGTTACAGCCTCAAACTATCAAATAAATTCATCTAAATAACTGAAACTTAAGGAACCATCTTTAAAAGCTTTAAATTTAAGACATAAAATAGTGATTATGGTTCTTTGGCGAAGTAACTTCTCATTTGTTTAACTTGACTCATTAAGAGCACAACCAAAGTTTCTGTTAAATGATAGTTTTGTTAAACTCCAGGTGTAAGGAAGTTGATACCATCAGACTTAAGGTAGTGATAAAGTCAAGAGCTCCTCCCCGATTGGTCAAAAACAGCAGATTACAGCTCATTCATGCATTAACATCAAATATGGATACTGATACAGACTGCTCTGCTTTTATTTCATCCGTATTTCTGCTTGTTACTCCAAAGCTTACGGATTCAGATCAAACAAAGCAGTACACCAGAAACTTTAGGGCCAGTGTTGCTGAACTTTTTTAGAGAAAAATGCGATTTTTAAGAGCCGTAACTACCACCACCTTCATTGTGGAAGACGTACATTAGCAATAACTCCTCAACAGTTGCCATGTTTGTGTTTGAGTGTGCTGTTGTCGTGAACTTTTGATTCTGAGCAACAAAGTATGACGGCAGTGACATAAGATCATTCGAAACGGACGTTTACATGTCTTTATGTAAAGAGAGAATAAATGAGCTCTCACACAGCATAAAAGTACCTTTTGACCAAAAGGTCTGGGAACAATATGCGTCTTGTCGCCACAAGGGCCATAAGTTCCTGTAAGATTATACAAATCAGGCCAGAGACAAATAGAGGAAAAAAAAACGTATTGCATTTCCATTCCAGACCAGTAGAGGGCAGTGCAGCAATGGTGAAGGCCAAAAGATGACTGGCATCATATATACAGATGGATTTATTGAATCAACATTTGGTAGATGACTTGGAAGTGCTAATCATAAAGTTATATGTGAGAAGCTTACAGCATAAGGACGTATTTTTACAGCCATATCAAAGAACGACAGGTTTTTCGGCTGAAAGAGTGAGCCTGGTAAGACGACTTTCAATGGGATGCATCCTTATTTATCAGGATGCAGCTTTACTTATCTAATGAGGAGATTATGACATGTTTATAAAACCAAAGTAGGATGCATTTGTTTGCTTTTGTGAACTGGATATCCATGTTCAGCTGAAAGTCTCCAGTTTTCAGGGTCACTCTTTCAACTGTAACACCTGGAGCTGACAGAGACGCATTCACACAATCAGGCTCAGAGAAGAACGTTGTTTTGGAGGAAGTAACCCAAGTCCATCACAGCTGGGGGTCAACTTATTGTGGACACTCGGGAGCTGGCAGTTCTGGGTGGAAGTTCCTATGGTCAACACAGAGCTATAATTGGCGAGCCAGCCAGGAAACAACACCTGTTAACACCTGAAAAGAGGGTCAGGCTCAAAGAAGACCCCCAGTTTAACATGCACAGGTATCTAGGACCCGCGGATTTGTTTATTTATTTTTCTTTTTGATTAAAGAAAACAACACATTTAAACCCTTTCAGGATCAACCCATCAAAAAACAGTCAGAAAATTCCAATTTTTTGGAACTGAGATGTTTATTAGCCCTTTTGACAAAATCCACAAAAAAATGTTGCATTATCATGTCATTCATGATATATTTATTGTATCACGTTTGACACACTGGGCAGTTTTGCAAACTATTTTATCTATTTTTTCTAGTTTTTTTTATACAGAGTCAGGGCTGCTCCACCAGTCAGGAATGTTTAGCTTGCAGACCTCGCCTCCCAAAGTTCCTCAACATCTGGAAAGTGGTATTCAGCTCCGCAAAACTATATTTAGATCCCAGTTCCTATGCTTTATTGATATTAATTTTGATACAAAGTAATATATGGGAACAGAACTACTCAATCATTGTAAAGCGTAACCTGCACAGGCTAACATTAGCCACGCTCACCTAAACCAAGCACACATTGTTTGCCCGCAGACTCTGTGTTTTAGCCAGGTTAAATAAATTCTGCTCAATTTTGACTCTTTTGTGTGTTTTCTTACATTCAAACTCGTCATTTACCCAAAGTTCAGATTACTGTTTAATGGACAAGGAAATTAGTCGCTACAGGAAATCCCTTCTGCTTACATATGCCCATAACAAAATCAACTAAGACATAAGATTTACACTTCGTCTGCCAGGGTTGCCAAAATCCACACTGGCTCTGTGTTTCTACTGTAGCGTTAAAACGACTCAAGGAATGATATATATAATATATTTTAGTACTCATTTCCAAATGTCACCATGTTGAGCTTTGACAGTCAGATGCAGAGCCTTGATGTCATTGCAGCCGGCGCGTAATAACATCATTGATGCACACCACATCTGAGGCTGAAGACTGAATTTAGTACCAGAACATAAGGAACATATTTTAATGCTATTTTCTGAACAGGACTGCTGCTGTACATCCATTAAATTGCCTCTGAGCTGAGGTCTAAAGCACTTCAGGACCACAAGCTCCCAGAAGAAAAACAGCACATTAGAGTCAAAGAAAGAAAACCCATTCACGTAAAGGTGGAGGTGTTTTCTTTGCGGCGTGTGCATGACTTTTTTAAAATAATCCTATATGGGCAGGTTTAAATCTTAACTTTCCAAATGGCTGTTTTCCCCCCAGATATTTTCATTGTCAATTAACCCGTTTAGATTGGTGTCAAGGGGGGGTGTTTGACTCCAGGACCCTTGACAGGTTGGAAAATGTGCGACTGTTGGAGAGTCTGGGTGTGGAGCTGGGTGCAGTGGGTAAAAACTTGTGTTTTTTCAGGGGCGAGAAATGAAAATTGCTCTGGTTGTTCATGCTTATTGGGAAAAAGGGCGTTATCTCCCACTTCAAGAAGAAAAACAGAGCAGTTATGATGTGTAAGAGTTTCAAATTAAAAGTTTATGAGTTTCACTTTCTCCAGAGTTCCTACAAGCTGGTCACGCTCACTGATACTGTTAATAATCTCCTTTCAGTGATGAACTCCTATTGGACTCTCTCCAAAACACTGAGGAAACAAACTAAGCCTGATAACTCCACTACACATATCAAACTAAGAGTTGTGCCTCTTTGTTTGAGAACATCGTACACGGTGTACAGAGTTACCAAAGAAACAAACATGTTTTTGGAGCCCACTTTGGAGGTAATTATTGAGGTTTGAGTAAAAGCCAGTGCATACTGTTGCTTATAACAAACTGGAGGACACGCCTCTTTGATGTAACGTGGATTGGAGAGGATTGAAGCCTGGCTGTGCTCCCAAAATGCAACGCAACCTCTGAAAACACCCCTGTTGGAATCTGTGTTCAATCTGCTCTGGGATCAGTGCGAAGGTCGTAAGCCTTCCTCATGCTGATTGAGGATTCAGAGGCCAATAAGTGAGCTGAGATCACACTAAGGTCTCACTTTCAGCCAGGAGATCTGAGACCAAGTTCACTGCGATGAGAGAAGGATGTAGTTTGACAGTCATGAGGTCAAATTTAGGGGCCAATTGGTTTTCTTTATCCAAAGCTGGACCTTAGTGGCCATCATCAAGACATAGTTAATCTATACAGAGAATAAAAATCCAACAAATGCGCCAGTTAAGGTGAGACAGACGCTTGATAAATGCTTCCTGGACACCTCCCCTCAATTACTAAGACAGAAGTCGACTTACTGCCGCTACAACTCAACCTGAGTGGAAGAAAACGGATGAAAAGTTTGTTGGTTGTTTGGGTAAATGATGGATATATGGAGGAACAAATGGATGAATAGATGGATGATTGTATAGACTGATGGTTGGATAGGTGGTTGATTGGAAAGATGGATGGATGGATTGATGGAAATAGAAAGATTGAAAATGTTTATTTTGAAAATTTATCTATTTTTACATGTCCAAAAAGGAGCCGAAAGAAGTAAAACTTATTCAATTCCAGCCCATCTCTAGTTTTAATAGATGACAGGAAGTCTGTGGATGGATGGATGGATGAAGGGATGGTGGAATGGACAGGTGATTTATGGAAAAGATGGATGGATGACTGATGGATGGATAGATGGATGGAGGAATAAAAGAAGGTTGGACGGACTAATGGTTGAATGGATGGATGGTTCGACACACTGATGGAGGGATGGATGGATGGATGGATGGATTGACAAAGGAGGTTTGGACAGACTGATGGATGTTTTGATGGATGGATGGATGAAGGGATAAGAGAAGGTTGGACAGAATGATGGATGGATGGATGGTTGGATGGACTGATGGATGGATGGATAGATGGATGGACAGATGGATGAAGGGATAAAAGAGGGTTGGACAGACGAATGGATGGATGGATGGATGGAGGGATGGATGGATGTTGGATGAATGTATGGATGGATGGATGAAGGGATGGATGAAGGGATAAAAAATGGTTGGATAGACCAATGGGTGGATGGATAGATGATGAATGGATGGATGGATGGTCGGATGGTTGGACAGACTGATGGATGGATAAATGAATGGAAGGTTCATGGATGGATGGATGGACAGACAGACGGATGTTTGGACGGATGAATGCACTGGTGTCTTGATGGATGGAAAAATAGTTTGATATATGTTTTGGCTCAAAGAACGTATGGACTAAGAGAGGAATGGATGGATGAGTAATTGGATAGACCGACATACTGATGGATGGAAACACATGAGTTAAATGGTTGTTTGAATAGAAGGATGGATGGACTGACGAATGTATGGATGAACTGATGGATGGACTGATAGTTTTGCGTTGGCAGCCCAGTCTGAGTCTCTGAACATAATGTGTTTTATATGAACAGGTAAATTCAGTCTGAAAAAACAGAACTTCCTTTTAAACGTTTATTTTCATGAATTTTCTCCACATATACTATTCTGTAACTCATTCCAAACGTCTGGGTCTCTATCCCCAGGTGATGTTGTAATAAATGAGCGCAGCATAATGATTTATTGATTATATTGTTCCAAAGCGGTTGTGTTGCTGGCCCAGGTCGTACACTAGGGGCCGGAAAATATGGAAACGAGTCTGGGAACAATGGTCAAAAGCAGTTCAGGTTACAGCGGAGTGAATGATCGTCTTTGAGCGCTTTGTGACATTCTCAAATAAACAGATCTGCATTTTAGTTTCATGTCACTGATTGCTAAAACACAATTGCTATTCAAATTGAGCTGGTTTAACCATCGCTTTTCCCAGCATGAAATTTTTGATTGGTGTCTCAAAGGAAACTCGCAGACATGGCTGTGATTAATCAGTCAGGAGATTAATCATCAATCAAGTTATCTTACCTGGACAGAAGTGGAGAAGAAAAGCCAACGAAAGCTCCTCATCAACAAAAAGTAATTAGACGTCACAATATCAAATTTGACTTCCCAACAAAATGAGATATATTCATCGAACTGGTCCTGCTCGAACGCCAAGGAGCATCATTTGCGGGATTGGAATGGTTGAATAGCCCATGTATTTGCATAGCTAACATTTTTTTCTCATAAGAAATTAAAGCAGCATCTGGCATGAAGACTGACAGGAAAGTTGAACATCTTGACAATGAATTTCTCACAAAAGGGAGGATAATATTTGGAATCATCATCATGAAAAGTGGAAAAAGAGTCGTATAAGTCCAAATGTTTGCTCAGTGGGACAATCAATCGCTGGTTATTAGACTTTGGGAGGTTCTAAATTCTCCTCAGTCAACTAGAATTATCATTATCTACAAAAAAAATTACTGGACTGATGTGGTTACGCCTGGGGGAGTTAATCGAATATTTTTTTTTGTCAACACAGTTTGGTTCAGTTTGGATTGGTGAAGTCTGATCCTGTTTGCGTTTCTACACCCAACTGCGTCCTTCTGAAGGCTGGATTATGCAGAAAAAAAGACGCCGAGAGCCAAATGAGAGAACGCGTGAGGCTTTTGTACTGTTTTTCCGTCTGCATGCTGTCTGTTTGCTTCCATTCCCAAACTGCAGGGGGCAGTGTATCGCAAACACTCGTCTATCAGAGCATTTAACTGGAGTAGAAGAAGTCTGTCTTTGTTTACACCAAGCGGCAACCTCCCGTCTGAAAAAATGAGACAACACGGAAGTGCTAAAAAGCTGCTGTTCCTCAAGTGACCGCTTGAGTCTGGCTCTGAAAGTACCAGAAGTGACGTAAGTGTGACACACCAAGCCAAAAAAAGCCGTTTTCAGAGCCTAAATTAGCGTATTTGAAGCCTGGTACAAACTCTGTCTCCCATCTGTATCACTAATTTCGCTCACGGCACACACTGTGAGGGGGGTGAATTTTTGTCTAACTCGGCCGTTTGGAAGTTATTAGGCTCGAGAGCTTACCCAATCAGAGCCACAGCTCAGATCACGTGACTGACGGGCGCCCAATAGCTGTGAGTTTGGGCACTCGTCACTCGTCCCAATTAGCCTCAAAACGGAGCTGCAGGGGCGCGGATGGCCTAGTGGATATGGCTGCGCACCATGAGGTTTGCCCTCGAGCGGGCGACCCGGGTTCGAATCTGACCTGTGGCCTATTTCCCGCATGTCACTCCCCACTCTCTCTCCCCTTTCCGACACTATCCACTGTCCTCCTCTATCTAATAAAGGCACAAAGGCCGAAAAAATAACTTGAAAAAAAACAAAAAAAAAAACGGAGCTGCAGTAACAGACGGGTGACGTCACAGAGACTAAGTCCATGTTTTATACAGTGTATGGTTTACACGGTTAACAACATTATTTTTTCACCTTTTCCTCTTCTCTGTAGAGTGTGACCACAAGGGATAGTCATCACACAGTTAACAAGATGATCTCTGTGTGATGAATCAAATAAATGCCTGTATTTTCGCACTTTTTGACACTCGAAACCTTTGGGATGGCCACCATGTTGCGACAGTTAGAAATTTTCAAAGGTGCAGGATGCGGAAATTTTCTTCATGAGAGGGACCATGCGAGGGGGATGTCATGGTGTACCCCGCTAACAAATTCAACAAAGAAGAAAAAGGACCATGGAACGCTTTTTCTTGATACTATTTTCTCCAACAAAGAGAAAGTTATCTGCACAACGTTTACCAGAGATTCAAACACGGCAGGGTTATGTGTTGTTTTTTTTACGACTGCTGTCACCAGGGAAGTGACATTTCTTTTGACCAATCAAAGGACTGCAGTGTTTCTAGCTCCACCTTCTTATACAGGTCAATAATTTGGGGACTTGTACAGTTTTAGCGAAAGGATACGCCTCAAAATATGTGCCTTATCAAGAGAAACCAAACTGAACCACTTAAGTTTCCTGCTCTGTTCTGTCGTCTCAAAACAAAACTGTTTAAGCCCCAAAACATATCTTTTAAAATAGTAGGAGATCTGCCTGAGACATACTAAGCCATCACATAAAAATCTCCGAACTGGTTCATAACATGTTGGAGAAACAGGCCTCAAACACCAAGGTCTGCCTCCAAAGGGCTGACGAATCAGAGTGAAGGGGGTTTGAGGAATGGGAGGCCTTAAAGCGACAGCAGCTAAAATGAGTCTCTCCAGTAAAAGATTTCTAAAGCACCAGTTGGTGAATTTTTATGAGCTGAAAATCATGGTAAGATGCTTCTGGTGCATCAGTGGGACATGATAAAGACTAAAAAAAACCTCACAATACCCCCTCTTTAAGCCGGAGACACAAACAACCCTCCACATATTTACTTCTTGGAGCAGCACAGCGTGTCTGAAACAGATTTCTTTTGGCTAAATTTGTTGTCTCTCGGCTCAAACATCACGAGAAGGGCTGTCAGAAACAAACTCAACAGACTTCGTGAGTGTTCTTCTCTGTAACTTTAAACTACAAATAATAACGACAGGGAGCCAAGTGTGTGAACTCAGTCTGTTTTTCAGTCGTGTTGACTTACAAACACTCTAAGCCACTTAAACTCAGTTGAAGAATATCTTGAGGGTTTGCTCTCTTTGGAAAATTAGATTTTGTGTTTTTTCATGGTGTTCTTGAAGGAAGACAAAACAATCTTCTGTTTTCTCCCGAAGGCATGACTGCGACATTAAATCAAGGTTTCCTTTCAAAATGTGAGGAGCGGATTGGAAACTCAGCTCAGGACCTTTACAACGCAGCAAAAACTGCAGCTGTTTGCAAATGTCAGAGCACACACACAAGTCACCAAAAGAAGCGTCCTCCACAAAATGATGTTCATATTTTGAGTCGAACATTCCTGCTCTCATAGGGGATGTAAATGCAGAGCCAGTAGTAGAGAAGCAGGAGTTCAGGAACAATGAAATGAATCAGAGCCAAGAGGCCGTAATGAGAAAAGCAGAGCTGAACGATGTACACTGTGCATGGAGTAATTCAGCTGCATCATAAACCTGCAGCTTGGTATGAACGCTGTAAAGATGAACATGCCTCCTCTGGATTCTGGACACACACGTGTTGACTGGCATGACGGGAGAGCGAAGTGAAGCGTGAACGTAGGAAAAACGAGAGCGAGGGAACTCACTCAGGGTGGCCTTTAGCTCCTAAACTTTCCTGTCTGAGATGGTGTGTGAATTCAGAAAACTTCAAAATCTTTATAACTTTTGGATCAAGCTGGAGAACAAATGAGTTTTACTGTTCTTATCGAATAAACAGCTCTCTGGAAAGTTCCAAATGGAAAGATCTCATGTGGTGCAAAGCCGCTGTAGAAAGAAAGAGTCGAACAATACCCACGTCCTTCAGCAGGTCTGATATGAAAAATTAAAAGAGAAACTGCTGAAGCTGAAACAGATGACGGCTTTGGGTTTCTCTTTCCCCTCGGATGCAAACGCTTCGCTACGAGACAACGCTTGATGGATGTTACAAATCAAATTTTGTTTCTTGGGGTTTCTGGCGAGCTGAAACACATGTGATGTCTCCGTCACACTCGGAGAGGGCAAAGTGACGTGACCCTGGAAGTGAGAACACAAACTATTGGCTGAGGTTCAGGCACAGATGTAGACACTGGGTATGTTTCACTTTAAGTAAAATCTGCTGAGCTACTGATGCTCTTCAGCTCTGACTATAAGAAAGCTGGTGATCCATCACTGCTGACTCCTCAGTTAATGCTAAATATACCGATGTTTCACTTTGATTCTTGCATGAATCTTCTTTTCTTCATGTAAACCAAAGTAAGACGACCCCCAGCTGTGATTGACTTGGTTTAATAACTTTTAAACAATGTTCTTCTTTGAGCCTGATAGTGAGTATGTGTCTCTGTCAGCTCCTGCATTGCAAAAACTGAAATCTAAGCAAGTCACTATGTCTTATTTTTAGTACAATTTGTCTTACTATTCTTGATTTGAGCCACATTTATTGGACAAGGTCATAAAAATGTCTCATTTCAAGTTTTTTTTTAGACAAAAATGAGGCATCAATTGCCTGTAACAAACATTGACTGTATATAGAATGGACAGCGTGCTTCCGCCTGTCACCGTTCTACGATTTTGAAGCCAAAAAACCCTGTTTCTCTCGCCGCCATTGTGCAGCCAGAGTCTTCGCAGTAGAGAATTTCCGATGGAGCCAAGTAAAAAAGAGAAATGAAAATATTTATTTCTTCTTCTTCAGAAGGTTTAGTCTCCTTTTGGCTCTTTCCCGAAGTTTCTTATATCCCCGATAAAAACTGCTCATGAACGGCAGCTGTCAACTATCGTAAAACAAAACTTATATCGCGGTTTTTAACGTCCAATAACTAATGAGAAACCAACTTCTCAGGAAAAAAACACCTGAACACCATGCAGCCAGATGACATCTTCATACTACCTTAGCGTAAAGATCAGAGAAACGTTTCTACCAGGTATTGTAATTTCTTAAAGTTTTCCCGGCTCATATCTGGAATACATGGGGAGGCGGGGGTTATGACCTATACTGCAGCCAGACACCAGGGGGCGGGGCTTATGACCTATACTGCAGCCAGACACCAGGGGGCGGGGCATCTGCTGGAGGCTTCAGTCTCAGCCGAACGTCGTTATGTCCACTCATTATACAGTCTATGGTAACAAATAAAAAAAAATCTGCCAATGGGATAAGATATAAGATTCTTGTTTAAAGACATCTTTCTAATTTCAAGAAACTTCCCGGGCGATATCATCTTCTGGTTGAAGTTAAACCTGAAAAGTTAAAGAAGCCAGAGTTGGGGTTTGTGGTCCCCTCTTTTTGACGTCCACAGAGTCTAGTTACAGCATTTTGGATAATTTGAAGATGGAGTAGGCACGACTGGATGATGCCAAAGTATAAATGGTTAGAAGAGGTTAGAAGTGGAAGTGTGAGGGATGGTTGTGAACGGATCTGGTGCTCCGTCATGGTGTGAGGCCTTGACTAAACCCAGCGCCTGTGGTAATGCCAGAACATAAAACCCAGCGCTGCAGCTCATTGATGGTTTTGTGATCGTTTGTGAACAACAATAAAACTCTATGATGCAAACAAATGAAGGAATAAGACATTAAAGCCTCCGGCTGCACAGGCAAGTGGATTCAATTTACTGTTGGTTTCTGTGCTTCAAAACCAACAAGGACAAATTCAAGGACAAATAAAGTCTTATCCTTACAGAGGAAAAAAACCCAACTCTGCCGGCTGCAGCTTTATGAACTTAGAGGGGAATTTCAGCTCCGTGTTTGTGAGATCAGCGGGGTAAATGCAGCTGTAAGTTCATGAGAAAAGCACCACAGTTTGATTCAGTAAGCAAATATTGTCCAACAAAGCAGACTGTGAATAACCACTTCTTCCCTCTGCAGGAAAATAAAGATTAACTTCTTTTCTCTGCGCCTCTAAAATATGTAACAAACCGTGAAAGCTAAAAAAATGAGGACAGACAAGAGCATGGAAACTATTAATGGAGGAAAACAGACAAGCTGACTTTAACACATGTTCTGTTTCTCATTTCTGACTGTAGAAACCACTAACAATGTGTGAACAATAGGCTTTGTCCTTGAAAGTCTAATCGCCAGAGCCAGACNCTCCGTTTCTTTCTGAACTTCCTGCAAAAATACACAGCGCGGAGCCTCTTCCTGTATTTCCCCTTCACTCCGCCGAGGAAAAGTTAAACACAAAGAAGCCACCGCAAAGTCGACCCCAGCGCATTCACAGAATTTACTCAAATTGCAGAGTGGGACAGGTTTAATGGCTGTGTGGTCCAGCCGGGTGTTTCCTCGAGCCTCTGAGCAGTGACGTTTGTGTATTCTGGGCTGCAGCGCGGTCCCGAGTCCGGTCGGTGTCAGGGCTTGGCCAGACAAAGCAGCTGGACCGAAGATCAACAAACGGAGCTAAATATGCAGCAGGAAGGCAAAATAAGCAGGACAGGGACGAACTTTAGCAGCCTGACACACGAGGTTGGATCAGCCTTGGAGGTAAATCCTTGGCAGCCGCCGAGGAAATTGATTGGCTAAAAAAAACAGGCCCCCCCTTGGGTGAAGCATTTAGATTATTGTTTATCTAAGATATGGCTTTAAGCTCACATTATGATAATTAGATCAGCATGTTTTTGATTATTACTATGAAACAGGACACCTGTTGTTTTGGCCCCACAGGCTGAGGACGGCAACAGCAGGACCTCCTTCTTCTTTCTCCAAAGATAAAAGGGTCAAACTTAAACGTATTGACCCCATTCCTGCCAACATTTGACTCTGACAAAGTGGCAGCTGGAAGAAGAAAGTGCAGATATCTTATTTACAGAATTTAGCTGCAGCAAACTGTTTATTTTCTGCAATTTTCAAAGAACACATGAGAATGGAAGCAATGTTGGTGAAATCCTCTCGTCTCCGTGTTTGCTCCTTGTGACACATTCAGGTAACCTCGGAAAATCGAGAATCTGACGAACATGCTGGTTTTTCAGTATTTAGATCGGACCAACAGTTTACAGAAGCGGATCATCAAAAAAAAAAAAAAGTGGTGTTATTAGCTCTTTTAACAAAATCCACAAAAAAAATGTTGCTTTATCATTTTATTCATGATGTATTTCTTGTATCACGTTTGACACACTGGGCGGTTTTGCAAACTATTTTTATCTATTTATTCAAGTTTAATTGCAAATGTGCATTCATTTCATGCAGAAAACACTTATTTTAGATAAAAGAGTAACTATTTATTTGTCTTGCTGCAACCTCCTGAGAATCAAACAATGATTTTTTCTAAAATCATGTGAGTGGATGATTTAATGAGAGCAGACATTTTCAAAAGGGCTAAAATACAACTTCAGCCAACTGTAGTGATATGACAATCCTCAAGGTGGTAGAATATGTTTTTTTAAAAAAACTTTTAACAGGTTTTTAAATAAACTATTATCATGTTGATGAGATAGAGATCTTTGAACTCATGTTGCAAGTCTGCAGCGTCGGCCCTGAGAGGGTTAAAGGAAGTTATCAGTTCATTGAAACTGCACCACATGACGCCTTCTTTAAACACACGTTACAGATTCAAAACTCGACCATCTCTTTGCATTCAGAGAGAAGGAGACAGACAGAAAGTTTAGGGTTGGAAATCCTTCAGGGATGTTCTGTAAATAGTTTACAGAGCGTGTGGTTTAAGGAGCCGTATGGAACAGCAGGCCACCTAGGATAACCTATATATCGAAAACCAGCAAACACGAGGAGGAACGAGCTGGAGGAACGGAGCTGGAGGAACGGAGCGTTGTGGTTTAGTGAGACATACAGCAGAGCGGTGGATCATTACAGCACATGAGACCATGACGTCCGTCCAAACCAGCCAGAGCAGTGAGCTCATAAAACCATTATATTTGTGGTGTTTCTACCACAGACTTTCATACTTTTTCTCTCCTCCTTTCGCAGCCTCCAAGCCACGACTGTTGCTCTGCCTCCACAGCAGCAGCGACCTTTGACCCCTGCAGGAAGAGGGGCACGGTTGAGCTATGGCTCCGGTAACTTGGTAGGTCCATTTCAGCGCAGCTCAACCCTAAACAAATAACTCAAGGCCTGTAGTCTTTGAACCTCTCAGCTCCCCAGGCTTCCAGGGTTAACACCACTCCTGCTTTGGAGAGTGATCTATAGTTTCACGCTTTGTCGTTTTTATCGAGGCCTCTGCCCTCGTGGTCACGCCGGGTCACCTTCGGCGGCGTAATTCCCCCTCACCGCAGCTTAATGCTCACACACTCTGGATAAAAAGATACTGAATAAAGACTAAGAGGAGGTCAGAGTCTGGATTTCATGAGACTAATCTGCAGAAAGTTCGCCACCGCACACGATAATGACGCAGAGTCAAAGGGGAAAGCTGTGATACGTCTCATAAATGCTGGAAACGTCAACGTAAATCAGCATCAATCCGCAGGACTTTGTTTTACGGTGAATAACGATGATTCTGACGTTTTGTCAGCGTTGCCAATCCAAAGAGCCTCCATATGTTGCATCTGCAGAGCAGTCATTTGTAATCTGCTGCGTTTTGGCAGGAAGTATCCTCACTAGAGTCATGAACGTGGAGATGTTGTACCTGCACAGTCTGCTCTGTGTCCCCTCTTTCCTGAGGTCATTTATAATTTTTATTGGCCACTTTAGTTTAAAAATGAAGGGCTTCTTTCCAAAGGACAATTCATCCATTTTGGAGAATTGTTCCCCGAGTGGGTTGTTAAAAATGTTATGAATGAGCGATTACAATTTTTGGGTTTAGAGAGACTACATCCCTCCTAATTGGTTTCAGTTTTGTGAAAGTATGATTCTTCAGAGGAGGTATCAGTTTTTGGGACACTCAGATAAAGATTTCCCGACAAAAGTTTCTCTTTCACACTTTAATGTCACAGATTTATCTCTTTCCTCATTTCCAGTTGACAGTGAAAGTTGGTTTCTTTTGAACACACCACAAACCTCGTCTGGAATCACCGTGGAAATCTGTGTAAATTCACATCTTCAATGCTTCCATTCAGATACTTTCATTAAATCAGCATCAAACTTTTAATGTCTGTCTGCTAAAACATGTTACACTTACTGTTTAGACTTGTTTTAAAAGTGGATATTGTTCTTTGTTCTGTCTTTTTTTCTCCCTAACACTGCTGTTTTAGAAAATTAACAACTCATTAAAGCATCTGTCTGGAGGACACTTTGCTTTAGCTGCTTTTGTAATAGATGTAAAAGTAAATAATTTTGTTCAAAAGATTAAAAAAACCCATTAAAAATTCTAATAATCTTCATCTGAAGATAATATGGTAGGAAAAAGTTAATATGCATCATAAAAACTTTGAAATTCTATTTAACCTCTTAAGACCCGAGTGTTTGTCTGATATGAAATCACGGAAATCTGAGGAGTCGTATTTAGAATTTATCTTTTTTAGCGCTGATAATCTCACTTTAAATTGTGGAATATTGATCATGAATTTGATCATGATTATGAATTCACGTCAGTTTTTTGTTGTTGTTGTTTGTTGGGGGGGGGGGGGGGGTTGCTTGCAGCAGCTCATTACACTTTACAACGTAATTAGTCTTTTACTTGTATTTAACGCTGTTTCTTTAAGACTCCTAATTCTACAATCCTCCTTCCCAGTGATTGGCCAGTCCTCTGGAGGCATCAGGGACGGAGCCATTGGCAGACCTTGGTGTTTGAGGCCCACTCCCTCAAACTTGTTATGAACCAGTTGTGATGTGTGATGTGATGACCTTTAGGGATGAGTATCGAGAAGCAGTTCCTGTTAGGAATCGATAAGAAATGGTTCAATCCATCGATATCATTGGTTGCTCTTGTTGATTCTTTTTGGACAGAACTTACGTCCTCTGCTCTGCCCCCGTTAGCTTAGTTAAGCAGCTAGATGACAGCTTCAGAAAACTCTGATTCAGGATTTTCTGCTCAAAGTGTTACTTGAGAATCTGAACACACAAAGAAACGTACATTACTGTTTCACAAAAGATTCATATTCAATACATGTTACATGTTTTACATTTACTACTACAGGGGTTCCCAAACTTTTCCGCCTGTGGCCCCCAAAATGGCAGCGTTAGAGACTGGCGACCCCCTGCTGTGGTACAACACTAATGGACCAATCCAAAAAAATGGACAAAAACAAACAAAATACCCAGGGGACACTTAATTTAATTGACCAGTAGAAAATTTACCGACTAATGTGCACTTTGCTGTGTTTACTGCATCAAGCTTCAACAAATAAATGTGAAAAACAGATAAAACATTTTCTGTTTGCATAATTTTATATTATCTTTAACCCCTATTTTTGCTTTTATTCTTACAATAATGGATAAAATTGTTCACAGTTTTTGATTTTGGGGCACATCCCACGACCCCCCTATCAATGTCTCGTGACCCACAATAGGGTCCCGACCAATGATTGTATATAGAATGGACAGCGTGCTTCCGCCTGTCACCGTTCTACGTTTTTGAAGTCAAAAAACCCCGTTTCTCTAGCCGCCATTGTGCAGCCAGAGTCTGCGCAGTAGAGAATTTCTGGTGGAGCCAAGTAAAAAAGAGAAATAAAATATTTATTTCTTCTTCTTCAGAAGGTTTAGTCTCCTTTTGGCTCTTTCCCGAAGTTTCTTATATCCTCGGTAAAAACTACTCACGAACGGCAGCTGTCAACTGTCGTAAAACGAAACTCATAACACGGTTTTTAACGTCCAATCACTAATGAGAAACTAACTTCTCAGGAAAAAAAACACCTGAACACCATGCAGCCAGATGACATCATCATACTACCTTAGCGTAAGGATGAGAGAAACGTGTCTACGAGGTATCGTAATTTTTTTAAGTTTTCCCGGCTCATATCTGGAATAGTACCCCTCCGCCCCGAATACTGGATATGACGTCGGTCTGTGGTCCCCCGCCCCGAATACTGGATATGACGTCGGTCTGTGGTCCCCCGCCCCGAATACTGGATATGACGTCGGTCTGTGGTCCCCCGCCCCGTAGACGACCTCCGAACAGTTTGAGCCGAACGTCGTTACGTCCACTCATTATACAGTCTATGGTCCCGACCCCCACTTTGGGAACCACTGTACAACTGTACCAAAAGCAACATAGTAAACATAGCGCTAGCTCGATGCTAGCAAGATATGGGAAATCCTATTGACATGCTCGCGGTTAGCAATCGCATACATCGATATACCTTCAGCTTCAAAACAGAATTTCAACTTTCATCACAGAAACATGTCACAACTACTCTTCTAGAACAACACTGAGAACTCTAAATGTCCAAACACTAACAGGAGGAGGAAAGAAAAGTTGTTTTCAGACTCTTCTCCTTCTGTTATTTAATGGCAGATCATAAACAACGTTCAGGTTCATACCACCACCTACTGAAAAGTGCTTTCTTTACATCTCTGATCTTTTTTCAGTCAATAACATGATACATAATAATATATAAAGTCCTGAGGCGTGTGATTTTTTTTTAACTTATTCTTATTTATTCATGTCTTGAGATTTCCAGATCCAGTGACTAATTTAAGACTTATGGACTTATACACATTATAAAATGTTGCTGAAAAGAAAACCTGTAAAAGCCGACTTTAGGAATCAATAGAGAATTGGATCAGTAAACAGGATCAATAAGGGTATCAATATCGATAAAATCCTATCAATACCCATCCCTAATGACCTCCGTACCCATGATGAAAATCCGGAGAAGCAGGATACCCCCTCTTTAAACGTCACACTCCACGACTGATTTTGTTTGCAAGTGCAGCTCATCCTGAACTTTTTGAAAGAGTTTTGTAGTCTTGTGCAAGTGTGCAGAAAAACTTTATAAAAAAGAAGCAATTTGAAGCACATTTAACTTTTATTCTGAAGCACAGAATCAACTTTTTACAATAAGAGGAGTGGGTGTTAAACTTAATGTTTCATTCTTCTGCACACAGGCCGTAAAGGGAGTTTCCACGTCGAACAATCCGAGCACTTTGCCAAGCCACCAGTACTAATCACCCTGGCAGGTACCTTAAAAGCCATTAGGTGCTATGCAACATTGAAAATATTTCTCCCTAATGCTGAAAGAGGGAGGAAACACTCACATTATATCAATGTAATCAGGAGTTTATCTNACACCTCTGGCTCCTTAAAGAGGCACGTGAGTGATTTGTGAAATGTGTGAGCCTTCAGTTTCCAAACCACAGAGATACGGACGTGTCAGCTAATAAATAGAAACAGGGAGGCCTTATTAGTGAGTGGTGAGTCCCTGCTTTACGGCCCTCTATCAGCACTTAAATGCAACTTTTGGATTGGATTCCCATCAGGCTAATGTGTTTTGGCTCCTCTCGTAGGATGTGATATAAAAACGGGAGTGATTTCGGTGGGAAGGAAAGTTTAGGATTTAATAAATATCCCCCAAAACTTGTGAGCTTATCAAAAATGAGAGCAGCTGTGGTCAGAGGACAGAGAAGTTTCGCTCCGGGCTCCGATGACGGTCACTCAATCTTGCCAGCGGTGGTTATGAGGATGAAACGCAGCTGCTTTCTTTACAGTGTGAGACGGTGAGGACTTGCAGGATGGACGTGAACTGGCTTGTGTGAGGTCCTCAGAGAGGGAAAGAGACCAAAACCACAGCTGCAGGGCAACAAGCCATACAAGAGCCTCGTTTCTTCACTTCCTCGCTCGCATCTACGCCCGTTTCCTGCCTGAGCGAGGATATCATGCAGCTGATAATGACACGTAAAGTAATAGCCGCACACATGATGAAAACACTTGACCTCTGACCCCAGGAGGATTTACATCCGACCTCTGCAGCGCGGAGAGAGAATCTGCTGCCGAATCTGGTGCCTTCCGTCTCGCTGTGTGGCCTCAGGAAAGCGTGAAAGGAAGTCTGATTTTTGTAGCCTTGATTCAGGATGAGAGAGCAGATCTGTGGTCGCAGCAAATGCGTCCCATATGGAGGAGATATGAAGCTCCAGGGATGAGCAGAGAGACGGGATGTTTTTATGCGAGTGTGTCTCCGCAGACAGGGACAGGACTGTGGCAGACCCGTCCCGCTACAGATGTTGGGGCTTGAGTCAGACAGACCGAGCCCAGATGAACCAAAAATATGTTGATTTGCTTCATTTTTAACTTTTGTAATGACAGTATGACATTTTTTTGGTCCAATTACCCTGAAATGAAGAAGTCTGTTCGGTGCATCAATAAACCTCAGCTCTCTCTTCACAGTTAGACGACAGCGTAGCACTTTGCTGCTCAAACAGAGTTCCTTAACAATAAATAACTAAAAGATTATTAAATGTTCTTCATTAGACACAAAAACCATGTACAGTTGTGGGTATAAGTTTACACACAAAATAATAGGGCATTGAAATGTTATTGTAAGGAACGCTGAAGGAGAAAGGAATAATGTTGTGGAAGAGACAAAAAGTGTATAATAAACGTCCTGAATGTTTAGAAATACAATGCTTTAATGGATTCATTCTACAGAGTCACTCCAAATTAGCGATAAAAAGTCATAATTTTTAGATAAAAGTCAAACCTATGAGAAGAAGGTCAAGATTTCCTGGTAGAAAGTTAAAATTTTGAGATAAAAAGTTGAAATTATGACTTTTTATTTCAGAGTCTTGATGCAATATGGAAAAAAAACCCTAAAAAAAAAAATCCTGTTTTTTAATTTTCTATATTTTTAACCAGCAGAAATTGGCTTTTATATTCATCTGTCTCTCTCAGCTTGTTTAAAATCTTTATCTGTTTTTTTTTTTTTTTCAATTTCTAACTCGTTTTCAGTGTCTTTTCTTTAGAGAAGAAGAGGTGACGTTTCTCTACATTATTAGACCAAAAAAGAAAGACTGTTTTGCAGTGTTTCTTTCCATTTTTTTTCATACTGTCTGGAGATTACAAGATACATTTTTATCATCTTGAAGGTTGGGCACATAGGAGACTACCAGGCTCTTCAGAAACAGTTAACCAAAAACTGTGTTTACTCTTTTTAAATCATAATGACAACAGAAACTTCTACAATGACCCTGATGAAAGTTTCCATCCCCCAGTTCTTTATGTTGTGTGTTTCCCCCTTTAACATCAATGACAGCTTGAAGTCTTTTGTGCTTGTTGTGGATTAGGGTCTTTATTTTCTCAGATGGTAAAACTGACCATTCTTCTTAACAAAAAGCCTCCAGTTCCTGTAAATTCTTGGTCTGTCTTGCATGAACTGCAGGTTTGAGATCTCCCCAGAGTGGCTCAATGATATTGAGGTCAGGAGACTGAGATGGCCACTCCAGAACCTTCACTTTATTCTCCTGTAGCCACCAGCAGGTTGACTTGGCCTTGTATTTTGGATCATTGTCATGTGACTTGCAGGTTCATGCAGAGTACACGTCGAAGACCCGACTACTCACATTTAAAAGGAGGTCATAAAAGACTATTGTACGACGTAAGTAGGAAGTAAGTAGTCAAACCTGGTTCAAAGGACTCGGAAACATCGAGTGTGTAGGGGTTTTGTAGTCACTAGGTGGAGGCACAAACACAGTAGGAATGGTGGACCTTTCATCCCCTCTAAATGTTACGTTTGTGGTTGTGACCAAAAAGTTCATAAATGACTTTGTCCCAGAAGTTTTGATACTTTGTGGCATGAAATTTAAAATACAGTTGGAGACACTAAAGCATGTATAAGTGTTTAAAGTTAAAAACTGGCAGAAGTGAAATAAGTACTTCTTGGCAAAAAGCCTCCAGTTCCTGTAATTTCTTGCTCTGTCTTGCATGAACTGCAGGTTTGAGATCTCCCCAGAGCGGCTCAATGATATTGAGGTCAGGAGACTGAGATGGCCACTCCAGAACCTTCACTTTAACCCAAAGTCAAAAGTTTATGACAACAAAAATAAACATGGCAACTGTAGAGGAGGTGTTGCGGTAGTCAGTGATACCGTCAAATAGTCCCGCCATAGTTTTTTCTTCTTTGTGTCTCACTAGAGCTAATTACTGGGTAAAAACAGAAACACTGCCTCTGTAGTTTCAAGTGGTATTGCTCTCGTATAACTGTAAGTTTTGTGGAAACGTGCAGAAATACGGGCAATGAAAGCAGAAAACTCTGTCAGTATCTGGATCTGTATTTAACATTGAGAATAAATGGGCCTGAAGGGATATGCAAAGTGCATTTTATATGCATTATAAAACATCTTAAAGAATCAGGTTAAATTCTTTCTTTGCCAAGATGGTACAACACTGATGCAGAGCTGTTGCATTGTTATTTCAAACACACTTTGATTCAACCATAACACAAACTACAGAGGAAAAAACCCTCAAACCTGAATTCAGAGAAACTTGAAAGTCGTTTGTTCTTGTCTTGTGACTTTTATACAAAGCATGTTCTTTCCTTAAATTAGATCCCAGGAGGTTTTGACTGAAGGAGAGGAAATCTGCTCCAATTGAAATATCAACGACTGCACTCGCAGCTCTTCACCGGTCATTTTCTCCCACCTGCGCTCCATTTAGTCACCCGAGAAACATCCAAATTAGTCTCCTAAGCTGCAGCGATGTGATGAAAAGCTCTTTAAGGGCCTGGAGAGTGTCCCTGCAGGATGATCATTCGCATAAATTAATTCTCTCCTGGGTCTCTCAGCGTAGTTTGGAGAGCCAGATTTCTCCTTGCTATTAAAGTCGTGAAGTGGCCTGAACACAGCTGTGACTGAAACACACACACACACACACGTACGGTATGTATTTGAGGTTTCATTAGTGAGTGTTTAGGTTCAAAAGAAGTGAGTCATATTTAAACAACCTTACACACACACTCGCTCACGTCCAGTGACGGTCGCTGCTCTGTCTCCAAATGTTATGGTGTCCATGTGTGAATGAGGTAATTACACAGCGTCGTTCACAATGATAATACATTACGGCTCATTTCACTCTCATTACAAACCGCTCTCACTCGGCTCTGCTGTTGCTCGTGGACCCTTCCTCCAGATTCGTATTTTTCCACAACGTGAAGTGATTGACAAAATTAGAGGCCGATAATCCCCCGCTCGCCTTCTTATCTGATGAGATGGATGATACAGGTTTCTGCAGGGACCATATAAGCGAGGAAGGGGGGCATCTCTTAAGCTTCCTGTAATCTGAAAGAGAAGGATCCTTCCAGAAGGAAAACGTCATCCTGCAAACTTTACTGTACACGCATTTCTCAGCCTTCTTAGTTTACACTTTATAAACAAGTTCGAGGCGTTTGGCTGGTTTTCCCGCGCAGACGTCAGCAGGGAGGGTTTCATTGTCTCACTAAAAGCTTTGCACTTCAACATGTCAGCTGATGGATTTGCTGTTTTGGGGATTGAAACTANCTCATTTCACTCTCATTACAAACTGCTCCCACTCGGCTCAGCTGTTGCTCGTGGACCCTTCCTCCAGATTCGTATTTTTCCAAAACGTGAAGTGATTGACAAAATTAGAGGCCGATAATCCCCTGCTCGCCTTCTTATCTGATGAGATGGATGATACAGGTTTCTGCAGGGACCATATAAGCGAGGAAGGGGGGCATCTCTTAAGCTTCCTGTAATCTGAAAGAGAAGGATCCTTCCAGAAGGAAAACGTCATCCTGCAAACTTTACTGTACACGCATTTCTCAGCCTTCTTAGTTTACACTTTATAAACAAGTTCGAGGCGTTTGGCTGGTTTTCCCGCGCAGACGTCAGCAGGGAGGGTTTCATTGTCTCACTAAAAGCTTTGCACTTCAACATGTCAGCTGATGGATTTGCTGTTTTGGGGATTGAAACTACAGACCGCTGCCTAAGCCAATACAGCGGTATTTCCCAATTTCCCTCAAGGATTAATAAAGCGCTCCGCCTGTCTTTCCATCTTTGGGGTTTGTTATATTTTCAGATGGGCTTAAAAATTTGGAGAGATACACCGCGACACGATTAGATTTCCATCGTTACAGTTTTGCTTGACATTTTCTAACAGTGAAAGGTTTTTGAGCTCTTCTTGTTTACTACAGATCATACCAGACATTGTCCTCTGGCTGCACAAACCTCAACATTTGGGCGCATGGGGAGATAAAAATCTGGTGGAGGCTCTGTTAAAACTGGTTGTTGACGTGTGTAGTAGCCTCAAACAATCAGACAGAAATGCTGTTTTGCTTCACACATTTCTTCACTTTTGAAAGAGATGTAGGATAAAATGTGGGGCTTGAAGAAATCCAACCGAGTTTACTCTTTTTTTTGTCAACAGAAACTACCAAAATGACCTTCATCAAAAGTTTACACTCTGGTAGTTTTGGCCTGATAACATGAACATAAGTCGACACAAATGTGATTGAATGTCTACTAAAGGGAATCATCCTTGCATCAGACACTTGCATCTGTCATCCAGTGCTGCACTGACATTTTTGAATTCAGAGTCATGGGGAAAGGAAAAAACTTATCAAAGAAGCTGTAGGAAAAGTTAATCCAACTGTATAAAACAGGAAAGGGATATAAAAAGATATCCAAAGGTCTGAGGATGTCAATAAGCAGAGTTCAAACTCTAATGAAGAAGTGGAAAATGAGGAATTCTGTTGAAACCAAACCACGGTCAGGTAGACCAACAAAAATTTCGGCTACAACTGCCAGGAAAATTGTTCAGGATGCAAAGAAAGAGATATAGGATAAAATGTGGGGCTTGAAGAAATCCAACCTTGTCTATGAGAATTCAGCTGAAAACATTTACAAACAACTGTTCACTCTTTGTTTTTTCAACAGAAACTACCAAAATGACCTTAATCAAAAGTTTCCATCCTCTGGTGATTTTGTCCTGATAACATGAAGACAAGTTGACACAAATGGGTTTGAAAGTCTACTAAAGGTAACCATCCTAACCAGTGATCTATTAGCTTGTAATCAGTATGTGTTTATAAAAGGTCAGTGAGTTTCTGAGCTCCTGACAGACACTTGCATCTTTCACCCAGTGCTGCACTGACATTTCTGGATTCTCTGAGTCATGAGGAAAGAAAAAGAACTATCAAAAAAGTTAATCCAACTGTATAAAACAGGAAAGGGATATAAAAAGATATCCACAGGTCTGAGGATGCCAATAAGCAGAGTTGAAACTCTAATTGTGGAAAATAAAGGATTCTTTTGAAACCAAACCACAAAAATTTTAGCCACAACTGCCAGGAAAATTGTTAGGGATGCAAAGAAAAAACCAACACATAACTTCAGCTGAAATACAGGACTCTCTGAAAAAGAAAGGCGTGGATGTTTCAAGATGCACAATAAGGAGGCACTTGAAGAAAAACAGGCTGTGTAGTCGAGTCACCAGAAGAAAGCCTTCAACTCAAAAATAAACACGGCAACTGTAGAGGAGGTGTTGCTAATGTACCTCTTGCATAAAGAACAAAAATGCCACGTTTGTGTGACTTATGTTTAACGATTTTTAAACGTCCTGGAAACTGTCATAAGCCTGGATTTTAACCATGGACATGAAAAGAACTTGTAGTGAGTGTTACAAATACTTAGGTGTAGAAATAGTACCTTAATACATGACTGGATTCTCATGTTACTGACAGTGATCTCCTGTTTTGGACTGAACCTTGCAGTTGAATGTTCTGCAGCATTACGACTGTGTACAGGTGATTTTCACACCAAATTAAATAAGAACCAGACTGAGAGCAACATCTGTGTAGTTGTGATGTCTCTTCCTGCACCAAAAACACCAGACACATCCAGCAGATGAACACAACCTGTTACATTCGCTCTTGAATGGAAAGTTCAGGTTTGCAGCTCCTTTCCTACAGTATACATTATTCCATGCTCACACCCTTTTTTTTTTTACTGCTCTGTTTTCTGTCCTGTCCTCAAAGCTAAAGAAATAACTCTGAGCCTTTTTCCTCCTTTTCACTGTCTAACATCTCTTCTTGATATTATGACACATATATTCCTGGATGAAAATAAAGTGTAACTGATTCAAACTCCAATTACATTTCTCTGTGTTGTCAACAAATCTTTTAAGTGTAACAAATGATGAAATATTTCACCACTAAGTGTCAAAAGACAGACGAATCCTGAAAATAAAGAATATTTAGATCAGTAAAAGTACATTTCTCTGTAAGAGGATACTTTAAGTAACACTAAAGGTTCAGACAGGAAACATTTAGCACTCATCATGAGGTATTTCATACTCCCTCAGAACCTCAAATATCCGACACGAGGATGGTTTGAGGCTCATTTGAAGATATTTCTTGTTCTAAGTGAAAAGCCAACACCTCGCCTGAGGCAGAAATCCCCTTTTTCTCAGCGTGTTGGCTGGAGAACGAAGCTGAAACCCCCAAAACTTGGTCCAACCCAGGCTGCACTCACGCTCTGACCCGATCCGCTCTGAATATTTAACCCTCACCACGGTTTGGGCATGAGTGTAATTACAGTCCTTTACTTTGCACCTTTACTTTACACTTATGGGGGAAAACTCTGGAGACGCGTTGGTAATAACGTCCCTGTGCGATGATGGATGTCTCGTCGAGGTTTGAGCTCTGGCAAAGTGTCTGTTTGAGTTGGAAAGAAGCTCTAAGCATCTCTCCAGGTTTTTCCCCGCGTCCAGTCTGCTCATTTTTACCTCAATGTGTGTGAATTCAGCTCTCATTCTTTCCCTCCGCCTTTGATATTTTTATCCACGCTCCAAGTCTTTGGCTGGAACAATGAAACCATGTAAGAGCTAAAACCTGACAAATAGATCTGGAAGACAGAGCAGGAAAGTGTTTTACTTTGAAAAGACGGAGACACCAGCGAGAACTTTAGGTTAAACTTTGTAAATACAGGTATCGATACTTAATGTCTGGATCCGTCATGTTTCTACTCACGTCTGATTTTTGGATGCAGTTTCATTTCGTCTGCTGAACAAAATCCCTGCCGCCATTTGTCAAAACATACAAATCTGTTTCCAGTCACCTCTGCATCACCTGCAGGTGAACCTCAACGCACGGCCAACATGAACACACACAAAGAAAAGGATGTTTCATGTTATCGACACTGAGAGCAGAGCGTCTCCTCACATATGTGAAGAAACTGGAAAGAGCTTAATTCTCTGCCTGGATTGTTAAAAGTCTGTTGCGGCTGCAATTACATGAAGCCCCAAAGCAACGACTTTCAAACACAGAAACCTTGAGATCATGAAAAGAAAGTCAATTATTAGTGATACCCTGAGGATAAACTACAAATTTGACAAGCTTTTTGGGTATAAATTTGGCTTCTCATTATTTTAAAGCTTTTTGTTGCTGTCGAGGTCACTGTTCTTTGATGTGAGCTCACAGTCGGGCAACTAATGTTTAAAGATCAAGACGGCTGGATGGTGTTCAAGAATTAAAAGCCTGGAAGAAGCTCAAAGGGTCCAAACCTTGGTACGTTTCCTTACAGAGTCACTGCTCCTTTAAACAGGAACAGTCAACAATACTTTGAAAACTCTGCACCACGTCTGTGTCAAATGGGTCAACGTAGATTTGTGAAAATAACACTTTTAATTTAGTGATAAAGGTAAACTTTAGGTATCTTAATTCCTCCAGATTCAGGCGTTTTCAAAACACAGGGAAACAAAAGGAAGTTTTCACATCATCAAGCTTTGACTGATGCACAGTAGATCAAAGATTATTTGATAACATGATGGAATTTAATATAAAAAAAATTCTTACTGTCTGGTTAACATTACAGACACAATGTCAGCACCAGTTGAGGGAATGCACTGAATATTCGGCCCCCATTGTTTTTCTGCTGAAAATGGCTCAAAGGTGCATTTTCATTTTTAGCAGAAAGACTTTTATCACAAAAACAAAACGGCTGAAACAGAATGTCGTCATGACATAAGGAAAAAAGTGCAGCCAGCATGTCGGCTGTGACTAAAAGTTAAGAATTTGGGTGGAGCCAGGTAACAAAAAGGAAAAATCCTAGATATATTTCTTCCTTTTCGAGGTCTAATCTCTTTTTGTCTCTCTTTCCCAAAGTTTCTTATATCCCCGATAAAAACTTCACTCAAACGGCAGCTGTCAATGATCATAAAACGAAACTTACAACCCAATTTTTAAAGTCTAATAACTAATAAAAAAAACAACTCTTCAGAAAAAAGAGGATTTGAGCCCAATGTAGACAAATAACATCTTCATATCTCCGCAGTGTAAGGATGTGAGAAACTTTTCTACAAGGTGTAATCATTTTTTAAAGTTTTACCACCTCTCATCTGGAATAAATAAAGAGACAGAGATTTTGATGTATACTGCAGCCAGCCACCAGGGGGAGCAGTTGTTGTGGAGACTTCAGTCAGAGCCGACTGTCATGGTGTCCACTGGTTATAAAGTCTATGATGGTGATGTGCACTAGGAGCACTTAGAAAAAGCTATTTTATGCATTTCTTGTTGTGGTTGCAACATTATTTTTCCCGGCTCTGGTCGTGTTACAGATTGTGTTTGTCTGTGTTTCTGTGCAGTGGCTAATCTGGACGATTCCAGGTGCGGCAGTGCTTGTCAAAGGATAATGAGTGTATGTATATACAAATAATGGACAGTAAAAAGGGCTGTGGTGCTGAAAAGGCGAAAATAATAGCAAAAAAACCCAAAAAACATTAGTCTGACGTTGCCACATGTGCCAAACTTAGTATTTTTACATCAAGATGGGATGAAAAAGAAAATCTAGATAAAGAGAATGAAATGAGTAAGGCATACAGTGGCCCTGAAGTGCAATCACAACAGCAAATCAGAAAACACAACCACCGTCCGAGTTTATGAATAGTGTGGCGTTACAACGAAATGATAAATCAATTCAATAACAGTATGATGCCGCTACACATGTTCTAATGTGGGCCTGAAACTCCAGGGCTGTTCTGCTCTGAACTCTGGAATTGTATTAATAATTGGAAAATTATTCCTCTCGGTTTTCATTTTTCAGCCTCGGTTTTCCTCAATTTCAGTTTTTGGTTTCTGCCAGAGATTTTCATTTCGGTGGATTTGGCCTCATTTTCTCACAGTGGAAAGCGTGTTCTCCGTTTTGCAAAGTCTGTGGCGTTTGCTGAGACTTGACAGTTTGTTAAACCAAATACGCAATCAAGATGTTTCAGTTTATGTTTGGTTTTTAACTCTGATGAACTTGATGCTTGGAAAAGTGACAAATAATGTTTGGACTGTGCAGAGACACAAGCTTACATTTTAGTGTCTGGTTTATTTAATGAAAACAGAAGTTCAGTTAAGTGGATCTAAAACAAAGCTGCAGAGATCTCTGAGTGTAAAAAAAACAGCTCGATGTAATGACGGGAACTGTCTGCTCTCAAACTCTGGAGCTCTCCATCGTGAGGAAATAAAAGGATTTAAAAAGTGATTCACAGATAAACGCTTCAGCTGAAACTGTTAGTGTCCACATACATTTCCATGATGCTGCACATCAGTGGACTTTTCACCACATGAAGCCCCATGTGGACCTCCCCCCCTTTTACTCACGCACTTGGTTTTCATCTGCAAACCCCGAGACAGGAGACGGATCATCACTCATCCAAAACTCTGTGTGCGAGAGAAACAGTAGTACAAATAAGATCAGGAGTATTAGACATATCAGATCCACATGTGAGGCACGCGGATACGCCGTCCTTGGGAGGGAAAAAAAACAGCTTTCCGGCACTTCTGCGAGCCAAAATGTCCTTTATTTAGCCGCCAGAGCTAATCACACATTCAGCCAGATTCAGCAGGGTGTGCTCTGGCATTTATTTACAGTGCAGTCCACAGCCAGGCTATATCATGCATGTTACAGTAATTCAAAGGGTCTGTTCTCCAGACAGGCAGCGTCCTCCTCTGCCACATTCATCGCTTGGATTATTTTGTGACTCGGGCTGAGTTTAAAGCGTGGGCTCAGAGTGAAAACGGTATCTTCTGATTGTGGGACCCGACCTTGTAAAAAGACGTTTGCAGGTGCAAACTTTACTGGCACGTGGGGGGACTCGGTTTGTTCAGTGCTCCTGCTTATAAAAGATCATTGTCTAACTGCATGTGGAGAAAAGCTGGAAGTCCCCAGTCACCAATTTTTAGGACATATCAGATCTGGATCCGATTGGAGATCTTGAATTAAGATTTTAGCTTCGGTCGTAATCGTATTAAAGCTGCAGATGTGCGAAGGTTGCTGCAGCACGACAACGCCAGAACTGATGAGAGAGTTTTTGAACTATAAAAGCACTTAAAACTTCTGGTACAGAGTCAGATTAGCAACAATATCTGCAGAATCCAAGGACTTTGGCGTGCACAGGAGTAAAGTAAGTCACAGTGGACTAAAACACACTGTTTATACTCAGAGAAGTGGAAAAACAAGTTGCTAAATTCACAGTGACACGGTTTTCCAGTTGCAGGTAGAAAGAGTTCAGGTTACAGGGGCCACATGCCTCCAAAAACAGAAACACAAGGCCTGGAGCGGCACCAACCTTCGGGCCCCACAGCTCCATGTTTCTCAGCATTGGCAAGTTTTAATTCCAGAAAGGAAACTTTGCCATTACGAGGAAAGTGGGCAATGAAAATTCAATTAGGGTCCCTGCACCTTTTGTGCTCCTGAAACAATCCAGCTCCTCGGGCTCCTCGGGCGCCGGCTCTTCTCTGGTTACCGTGTCCAATCATCTGAGCGCATAGATTAAATTATACATTTCATATGCGGCTCCCCAGCGTGTGGTTTCATGTTGTCTGGTTTGATAGATGCTGTGTGGTTTGAACCAGGACAGATAATAAATAAACAAACCACCGTGAGCTCGATGGCTGCTCCAAGTAGTTAAACCTCTATTGTTGAATGATGTCTTTTTCAAGAAGCATTTGCTTTAATAAGAATAATATATTTCACTTTGTGAGCGGGCTGAAGGACACTGAAACACTGCTCTCTGGCAGAATTACAGCCCAATTGTTCAGCGTGAGTGTGCCTTTAAATTCTCCCC
>RPOG01005803.1:2428-17288 GCA_008086565.1 Thalassoma bifasciatum
TTTCAAGCTGCTGGAGATTTTCTTCAGAGATTGGTAGCATCAACGAGCGGCTACAAGCAAATCAGGCTGGGATTTTGGGCTTCATAATGAGCAAACTCCAGTCCGGTGCCTACACTGTGCTATACCTGGCTAGGCCAACCACGTTTGGACAGGACAGGCTGCGCTTGTGTGTTAAGACAGTGGGTTCTGTCCAAAGCTTGAAGTGGCCTCAAAAGCACTGAAGCCCCTGGTAGGACTGAGAAATGGGCGTCTTTCAGGACGAGCAAAGAGCCGGGTGAACCTCAGTTTACTCAAGGTCTCCTGGGAACTGGCCCCCTTTGTCACCTGCCCAGCTGAGCAGCTCCCGCACCCAGCGAGAGGCCAGGTCCCACCGAGATTTGAACTGCCTAGCGACCTAAGTCTCAGGTCTCACGACTGGTAATGTGGTACCTTGGCGGGCATGTCTTGCGCCGATGGCAGAGAAAGAGTTTCTTACTCGCCATTAGCACGCATGGCTGAGAGAGCCCCACAACATGGGCACTGAGAAACCCTCAGAGCTGCCCATATTCTTCAACCTTGACCCCTTGCCCTGTCCTCATCTGCTAGTCTGCTCAGCTGCTCGGCTGCTCAGCTGGAAAATAGCAAAAAGCTTACAGCACCTGGTATTCCCAGGCCGTCTCCCATCCAAGTACTAACCAGGCCCGACCCTGCTTAGCTCCCGAGATCGGACGAGATCGGGCGTGTTCAGGGTGGTATGGCCGTAAGCGACAGCTGCATGTGCAGACTGGCCATTTATAAGTGTCGAAGGTAGCAGACTGCGCTCAGAATCTGACCACATACTGCATTTAGCATTCTTGAAACTTCCCCGTGCGCTGTGGTGCTTATGGAAGTAAAAAACATCAGATTGTCCTTCACCTCATCCCCAGGTACCATACAAAAAGGTGCTTTGGAAAAGTTTTGACACTTGGAATATTTCCACTTCCAGGCCCTCGATGCTTGACCCTTGACCCTTGTACTGTCCTCATCTGCTCACCTGCTCACCTGCTCANGAACTGGGCGGTCTGATTTTTGTGCTTAGGGCAGTCTCAAGACAACGGCCAACATAGACAAGCCTCATTCGAGTATGGAGGGACATCCTGGCCCTGACTTTCCAGTCCCTGTGCTTGTCAGCCCCCAAGTCTGACGAGCAGCTCCTGACGCTGGCATGGAATTAGCCTTCAGAGAGGACAGAAAGTTAGCAGAAGGACTCTGGCATCCGTAAAGCCATCCCTGCCTGGGATTGCGGGTCCTGGCGGATGCGTGCCATTTTTTTTAAAGCTCGGAAGAACAGCAAAGGACAGGGAGAAGTGGAGGAAAGGCTGTTTCCGCCCGGTTTCGAACCGGGGACCTTTCGCGTGTTAGGCGAACGTGATGACCACTACACTACGGAAACTGACAGACACCCCTGTGAGACAGACACCCCTGTGAGGAGCGCGGAAGGAGTCGGGCGCATGCTACGCCAGCCCTGCCTGGGATTGCGGGTTCTGGCGGATGCGTGCCATTTTTTTTAAAGCTTGGAAGAACAGCAAAGGACAGGGAGAAGTGGAGGAAAGGCTGTTTCCGCCCGGTTTCGAACCGGGGACCTTTCGCGTGTTAGGCGAACGTGATGACCACTACACTACGGAAACTGACAGACACCCCTGTGAGACAGACACCCCTGTGAGGAGCGCGGAAGGAGTCGGGCGCATGCTACGCCAGCCCTGCCTGGGATTGCGGGTTCTTGCGGATGCGTGCAATTTCAAAGCATTGAAGAAAAGCAAAGAGGGAGTAGAGGAATGAACGCTGTTTCCGCCCGGTTTCGAACCGGGGACCTTTCGCGTGTGAGGCGAACGTGATGACCACTACACTACGGAAACTGACGGGTGACATGTGAGGAGCGCGCGTCGCCTAGCCCAGCTGCTTTTTCAGAACTCCCAACACTCCTCATGCTGAACAACAACTGCTCAACAATTGGCTTTTTCAAGCTGCTGGAGATTTTCTGGTCACAGGGACTTAAGTGCAGTCCCTCCGAGACAACCCTGGCCAAGCCAGAGACACCGCTGCCTTGCCGGTTCCCGCGCCAAGGATCCCAGAGCCAGAGTCCTCGTTAGTATTGTAGTGTGGATCCTGAGGTTCAATCAGGAATCTTCACTTTCTGAATTCAGCTTTCCTGCCTCGCAGAACACCAGAGGTAAACAGGTCTGTTTTGTGTCATCTGGGACAGGCAAAACACACTCCTCACCATTACTCTTTTGGTGCTTGATTTCTGATTAAAGGACAACGGAAGATCCAGTTGAAAAACAACTCAGACTATAGCTTGGTTCTCAGAAATGAATACCAAAGTGTCAATATCCTGAATCAAGTTTACGACAGGTGTCATGGATGCAGAAGGAATCATCTGTTTTGTGTAAGCCTAAATCCTGCAAATGGACTCGTGTCACCAAAAGGTCATCTCTGTGGGCGCCAAGGAGTCTCTCTGTTAACGAACAAACAAAGAGTTGGTTGTGACGTAAGCAAGATAAGTGTTTTCTAGGGTGTTTCTTATCTTCGAGCCCTAAAAGTTACGACCTCCTGGAGTCCCCTTCTGGCCCCTCTCTGAGTGGAAAACAACTGTGATGAGACACCTCTGGCATCCAAGAAATTTGGTTGGTGGACTGTTTCAAGGAACCCCCTTCTCACTGTGTGTGTAATATGATTGAAAAATGTCTTTAAATGCACAGATATTTTAATACATGTAAACCTGTACTCGTCTGCCATAATGTCTTTCATGGATAATGTGTTTGGGCTACAGTACCATGCGTAATAAAGGTTTTCTTTTAAAGGAGATGTAATAACTGTGCTTAGGTTCATATAAATTTACGCTTTGTTTAGGCTTATTCAAGAGCAGTGGACCTGGAGAGTAAAAGTATGGTAAAATCATGTATGTGTAATTAAAGTGGTGAAAGTTAAACTCAATTAAAGATTTCTGGCTGGCAAGATGAAGGAACCGCCTTTGTAGGTGGTGTCAACTTGAAGTGCGTGTAGGAGGTCAATAAAACCAAAGCTCCCCAAGTTCTCTCTCTCTTTCACTTCTCTTCGATCCGAAACTCTGGTCTGTCAACGTCTCCACAGCAACGTCACTGACGGAGCCGCACCCTTCTCCTGCTGTTTCCTGCGGAGATTCAAAGAATCTCTCTGTGTTCTGGGTGCAGATGCAACAAAGGCTCGCTTCCTATCTCTCTTCCTTCCTGAACTCTGATCTGTTGACATCGCTACGGCCACTCTGACGAGTGAACCAGGCCCTGCTACTTCGCAAAGTTTCAAAGACTCTGTCTCCCGCTCTTCGTCGGAGGCCCGCTTCGCCTCCAGTTGTTGAGTCAGAGTTTCGCTACTCGCTGGGTCTTCATCCGCGCTTCAGACGACTTCACAGGCTCTCCCCCTTTTCCATCAGCGTGACGGGAGAAGCCACATCCAATCTGCAGGCACCGCGACCGGAGCGAAGCGACTGCTCCATTCCGACTGGCCGCGCCACACCACGTGGGCCTTCACGCACGCAGACATCGCATGGCAATGAAGACGCCGCACCACGTGGGCCTGCACCAACCTACACGTCGCCTAGCAACGGCGACGCCGAGCCACGCCGAGCCACGCCGAGCCTCGCCGACCCGCTAGAGCCTTCATCGATCCGTTCAACTTTCCAGCTTGCATCAGCTGTTCCAGCTCTCAACGTCATCCGTTCCAGCTGTCAACACCCTGAACTTCTCTTCACCTCCCACAACACCTGACTCTTCAACGCCAATCCTCTGCCTCAGTAAGACACTTTGCTTGTCCTTGTATTTCAGAGTCGATGCCAGAAATTGGGGTTTTGCAAAGGTTTAACTTTAGTTGGTCCCTGCTCTGATCATTGTCTGACTTTCCATTTTATGTGTGTTCCGGTTTTATCACAGTCAGAAACTCATTCTTATTCCTGTTTCATATATTCTTTGTCCTTTTATATTCCCATATATATATTCATATATTCATTTATTATCATCACCATTTCATATTCTATTTTGTATGTTCACCTATTAGTTAGTAAATAAATTCACCTTAAAAGCACGTCGTTGTTTGTGTTATGTGTTGGAAATTAAGGGCCTATGTTACCGAGTCCAAGATCTCATATACGTGTAGCAACCTTTCAGATTAAAAGACTGATTATCTTAATTTTCCCTGTTTTGTTAAAATTGGGTGGTGCCCCGAGGAATATTTAAACTAGCATATTGTTAAGTTTAAGTATAAAATCCTGAAGTTTATAACTTCGTTTATTTATTACGTTTTGAATGCTGGCATTCTGCTATTAACTAATTATTTATTCATTGGTAATGTAACATCTTAGACCAATTCACGCTACATATTTTTGGTGCCCCGTGTGAGGCTCAATACAAGCTGCTTATTTTCAACCACATAACATAATCTTCCCCCCTCTTTTGATCTTCTCGAGCCGCCGTGCTCCTTGCTGTGATTCTTTGTGTGTGAGCGTTGCTGTGGTTACCGTACGTCAGTTTCAACTGACAGCAGATCAGTAAGACCGCTGTTTGAGAGCGCAGCAGCATTTACTTTAATTCTGACACTGAAATTAAAGTTAACATATTAAGTGTCCCAGTGGTGACTGGATTTAAATTTCTGATTTGATCGGATCTTTATTTTCACCCTGTGTAACTTCTGGAGTGCTCGTCTGTCTGTGCTACTGAAAGTGGCTGATTTTGTCTTGCACGGAAGTGTTAATGTTAAATAAATTTAGAAGTGCCCCTACGTGCCACGAATTTCTGGACGTGAGGTCGGTCACTGTGCCTCCTTGTTAAACATTAATACCGGTAAATAGTGTTTCAACGATCTGCTTTTACGCAGCTGGAGGGTTCTCAGCGCACGTTTAACACTGCGTCTGAAAGGAGCTGAGACGAAACTGTCCGCTCGTGTTTCCACCCGGAGAGGTGTGATTTTATTAAAAGGCCTGGGAGCCGCGGCCCCACGCACCACGGATCTCTGGGCATCTGGGAGCCGCTCGATCTCCGTGTTAAATCTCTAGAGTAATTGACTAGTTGTTTTAACAAGCTGTCCCAACACAGCTGGAGGATTGTTTCTCTGTTGCACGTTAAATACTGCCTCAGAAAGGAGGAAAGACTAGACACTGTAATTTTGAGTTGGGGTTGTTTTATACACTGTCTTACTCAAGCTCGCACAGCACAAAGTGCGGAGCCGTTGTGTTAAGCTTAAAGAGCCAGGAAAGGCTGAGTTGAAACGTTACTTTAAAGCTTACACTCAGAGACAGCTGTCTCAATTATTGCCAGGATCGCCATTTTGAATTGTGGGCGGGACTACCTGACGTAGTTCCGGTAATCCTTGGGTCAGAGCTCCGCTGTCAATCAGCAGTAGCATTGCTAAAGGCTACCTAGCATTAGCCGCTAACTAGCATTAGTTACCAACCAACGCTGAGTGTTTTTGTATTCTCCTGGAAAATTGTTTGCTTGCTGGCTGCTATTTGCAACGCTGTGTTTTAAATTTATCTGTCATTATTGTTCTTTTGCAAACGGTGCGTGTGCTTTGCTTGCTTCAGCTCCTGCCTATGGTATAACAAGTGTTGCAGTTTTGCACGGTTTGATAAAGACATTATCCTATTGGAAACATTAAATCAGCTGCCATCTTTAAAACTTACTCACTCCTAAAGGTCAACAGCGCCCTCTTGTGGTTAAAACGTGTCATAGTTTTAACCTAATTATCAGTCAGCATTATCAGTTGAAATAGCTCGGTTACATTATTATTTAAACTTACTGTAAAATCAAGTTTAAAAATTAATTAATGATTATAACAAAGTTATTTAATTGTTTTGTCAACCTTTAATTGCATTTTCAGTTAACAGGGCTAATCAGAAGAACTTGATAACACTATAAATTGGCTTAACTTAAGGTTGAATTAATTAGTTAATTAGTTAGTTAATTAATTAATTAATTAATTAATTAATTAATTAAGTTTGATTAATTAATGATTAAAAGTTATTTGAATAGTGCTAACAACTTTGAATCCTATCAGTAACCTTAATTTAGTAGCTTTCAGTTTTTTTATTAACTTTCTGTTGCCAGTTTTGTAGTTGTTTTAAAATTCATTTCTTTTTCTCCTGTATCTGCATTTAACGCTTTTTCACACAAGTGTTTAAATAATTTAATTAAGAATTGAAAGCTTTGGTTTAATCTCTGATTTGTTTAGTTCCAAACAGATTTGTTTTTTTGTTAACAATAGCTCATTTGGGGAAACAGGTTCATCACTTTCCTTCAGTTCTTCTTGACTTATTTTTAGTCATTGTTAATGTTAAATTCTTTCTCTTTTTAATTTTTGCTTTCATATTTTGCCATATCTTTTTAGGCTCTCAAACTAGCTGACAAAGAATTTTTCTTTTTCCCAACTACTTGGTAGTTAATCTAAAATTTAATTTGGTTAAAATTCTTTGATCTTTATTCTATTTTATCTTTAATTTACTTTATTTTATTTGATTTATTTTGATTTTAATTTAAAATTTTAATTTTAATTTATTAATTATTTTTATTAACCACATTCCCTGACGGCAAATCTAAACATGGCTGGGCTTCCAGAAAGCCCAAGTCAGTCCGAAAGCCTGGACACTTTAGAACAATCGGTGAACACCATGACCAAAACTTTACTCCCAGGATACACAGATAAAGTAAGAGATGCTAAACTAGAAGATCTTAATGACAACATTGCAGCACTTATGAGTGAAACTGTAATTAAACCCTCAAAAGGTGAATCCCTAACCAAAATGCTAATATGCAGGGTTTTAAATTTGGTGGCACAGCCGAAATTGAGTGACCAAGATTTTGACCAGGTGCAGTCTGAGCTGAAAGCTGAGCAACAGAAACATGCACAGGCCATCCAGAAGCTAACAGTTCTGGAGGCCCAATTAGTTGTAACTGAATCTCTTCTTAATGACACCACAGCACAGCGAGACGTAGTAGACGCACGTCTCGCACACGCAGAAAATCAGTTGAGCGAGGCAGAAGCCCGCATAACTGAGCTTGAAGCTGACTCTAAAGAGGTCATGCTTAGCACAGATTTGAGAGACAAGAATGAGGAGCTGACTCAGGCTCTCATTTCCAGCCAGATAGCTACCCTCAAACAAGAGAGGGAAGTTCAAAAAGCCACTGCTGAAATCATTAAACTCAGGAATGAGTTAACAGAATTATCAGGTGGCCCTTCTAAAATCGATTGGCTCGAAATCAAAGCCGACCACCGACGAACCACACACTTGCTACGCCAAGCATCAGATGAGATCGAAAGGCTCACTGATAGAATAAAAGAATTAAAAATCGGACGCTCAGAAGAAACAGAGCAAACTTATGTGCTTAGAACTCAACTGACAGTGTTGGAGAACAAACTGGTTCTCCTTCAGCGACACAGTCAGGATCAGGAAGACGAGCTAACCCACACAAAGCAAGAGCTTCAGAGAGCTCGACAATTTATCAAGGAGTCCAGACCCAACACTGGTGACTCTCTTTGGTCTATAAGTCCCAGTCGAGACCTCCAGCAGATCGGGGCCCCTGGACCAGTCCAAGCTTCCCCTGTGTCTAATCTTGATTCCAAGAAAGGTGTGACACACACGTCCACCACTGCTTCTTATCTTGTGCCACTGGCCACCGCGCCAGTTTCTTCTTCCATGGCACCAACGGTCACAGTCTCCTCTTACTTTGACCAACAAGCTGCAGGGCCATCTTCTTCCTTGGCTCAAACAGTCACACGCCCTCATTGCAGCCTGCTACCCAAGCAGCCGTCGATTCGCTTTCTTCTGCCCCTCAAGCAGCGACAGCTTATCCTTCAGCAACGACAACTTTTCCTTGTGCAGCTCCACAGACGAGTGCACCCTCTTCTTACAGTGGCGTACAAGCTGCTGCATCTCTTGATGCTGCTCCTCCAGCAGCCGCATCATTTCAGCAGCCTGGTGGACAACCAGGCCTGGCTTTAAGGGAACTAGACAAAGTTGCCCGCAACATTCCAAGGTTTGAGCCGACACCAAACGGCAACCATGACACAGCTGCATATCTCAAAGACATTGACTTTCGCTTGAAACGCTTCCCGCATGCCACGATAGAAGATAAGATCTATCTTATCAGAGTCACATCCAGTCGAGAAGTAAGTAATTTCATTGAGCGGCAACCAGCCCATGTCCAAGGCGATTACCAAGCACTGTGCGAAGCTTTGACTCGCGAATTTGATAGCCTTGACGCCGCTTCTGGCCTGTCTGTTGCCTTAAATGTCAAACAGGGCCAACACGAATCACCCCAAGTGTATTACGGTCGCCTGCGCAAAGCATTCTTTGGAGCTCGAAATGAGTCCAACATGGAAGAAAACCTTCACTTTAAGACACTCTTTGTGGAAAATCTCCACCCTAACACGAGTCATCACTTGGGCGTCGCAGCCTGTCCTCGCACTTTGAACAGTTTACAACTGCGCGAGCTTGCTGCTAAGGGCTTTGCGAAACAGAAAACGCAACCCCCTAAAAACATTGATTCCCAGGTCTTCCTGGTGAACAGTAATGCTGCTTTGGAACTCGAGAGAGGCCACCAAGATGGCCCAGGTATTGTTCGTCAACTGCCAGCTGCTAAGCCACGCAGTGATAAGAGACATGCCGCCTCGACAACCCATAGAGCACGGCCATCAAAAGATGGTTCCTATCGAGCCCCTCCGAGACATTACCAGGAGAGATCACGGCCACAAAGGGACTACCATGCTAATCCCCGCCGTGAGTTCAGAGAACCTCCTGCGAGACAAAATTTCGGTTCAAGGTCAGATGAACCTTATGGCTCGGATCATAAATCTGTTTCCGTATGGAAAACACAGAAACCCTCGGCAAAGTCGAGTGGCTCCTCTAGACAGAGTAACTACTTGAAAGACGAAATCCTTGAAGTACTTCGAAACCTGATCAAGGACAAAAAGCTGGAAACACTTTTGCAACCAGAACAGGTTCAAAACAGCCCATCTGGTACTGGAAACTTCAATAAGTTGACTTCCTTCAAGAAATCACAGCCTGAGTCAAACAACGGGAACCCAAACGTGTCCCTTCTTGAACGTACTTCATCCATACCTGACAGCGCTGTTCTTGTGATTCGCACAGACCCAACGGTCTCACCCGATTCAACTGATATTCCTGTCACTCATGACAAACAACCTTTCCACCAACTTCTCGGCGATGTAAGGGCAAAACAGATGTCCAGGGGTTAATAGATGATTTCTTTTCCAGAAGGTTTAGGTGGGGAGGAAGTTAATCCCTTAGGAGTTTTATTGCCTCTATTGGGGTCGTTTGGTAAAGGAGTGGTTTTTCAGCTGACATCCATTGATCAAGATAGGAGACAACTGATTGATCAGAGACAGCTGCCATTTGTTGTTCCTAGGTTTGGAATGCAGGGAGTTGGTTGTGAAGTTTTTATTGTTGTAACCCTGACTGTATATAAGGAAACAGAATGTCACCATCGGGAGAGGACACTTTTCTGAAGTCTCCTCTCCATGCTGCATGATTAAAGGCTCTGATTCATCACACTGTGAATTGCAATTTTTGTAACTTAGAATTCTTGAGTTCAACAGGAAATTTCCCTGACATNGATAGGAGACAACTGATTGATCAGAGACAGCTGCCATTTGTTGTTCCTAGGTTTGGAATGCAGGGAGTTGGTTGTGAAGTTTTTATTGTTGTAACCCTGACTGTATATAAGGAAACAGAATGTCACCATCGGGAGAGGACACTTTTCTGAAGTCTCCTCTCCATGCTGCATGATTAAAGGCTCTGATTCATCACACTGTGAATTGCAATTTTTGTAACTTAGAATTCTTGAGTTCAACAGGAAATTTCCCTGACATTTTGGAGGTCCCACCGAGATGGACGTTTCGCTGCTCGTCGCCTGAGCCTGGACTGAGGGCTATCTGCCGGCAGGGGTCTTTAGAAGACTCAGGGAGACCGCACCGACAAACGGAAGACAGGATCCCTCCCGAAGTCAGGCCAGGTGTCGGACAACGGACGCTCCATCAATTTTTGATAAGTGAGTACAGTGTTATGAATCATTCCTGTGTGTTTAAGACCCAAAGGGGGCCATCGATGTATACTGTGACGTACTACAGTGAATAATGGAAATAGTTTAAACTGAGTGTAAGTCCCTGGGGGCCGTCGACGTAAACTTCACGAGGTTTTCCAGTGTGGTACAGTGAAGGTACCATTGCACGTAGGGCCTAGTATTAGGTAGTCATTGGTGGATTGGTTTCAATTAAATTCCGGAATCTCCAAGTTCCTCATGTGGTGTGGGAGGCCGTCATACGTGACTGGTTTCAGGTAATTTCTGTTAAGAGGTTTTTTGAAACTGACATGAGGGATCGGTTTGAAGCTAGCATTGGAAAACGGGGGGTTTCAGCTGTAAAAAAAAAAAAACAAAACTAAAAACTAAAAAAAAATAAAAAGGGAAATATATCATAAAGCACCAGCAAGAGGCTGGTATGTGAAATATTGTGAAAGTGCCTCAACTAGGAGTTCTAGATAATCCTTAGAGGTGAGAAAGAAAATAAAAAGACTGAGATAGTATGCCCCTCCATGATAAAATGGGCGTATGAATGAAGATCTCTGAGTAATTTCAATAAACTTTGTGGTGGCTCATTCAGTGTCTAGTATACTTTGTAAGTATACTATTTGGGTGTGTTGCTCGGAACGAAAAGTGTCATACAAACCACCTGGCTGAATAAGAGTCACCCAAAGGTAGAGAGTGGCTGATAAGATCCGACCATACTTGTATGGGAAGATCAGTGTGAATGAAAGTTTGTGTGTGACTGATAAGCCCATTGAAAGTACAAGCACACCTGTCACCAGTGAGTCAGTTTGGGGGGGAGGTTATTTTTTCTTCTCAATCATGGGGAACAAAGTGGGGAAATTAAAACCTTTACCTAACCCTCTTACAGGTCCAGTGAAGATTATGGCACAAAAATGGGGGGAAGATGTTGTTCAGGCTGTTCCACTTTGGCACCAAATCACCAAGGGGGTTTTTCCAATAGCTGGCACACTGAGTACCGATTGTTTGAGTAGGTGTAGAATGTTGTTGGAGGAAAGTGAACAGGCAAAGAAAGTAGGGAAGAAAAACATAGACTGGCATGCTTACCAAAAGTGGGAGAGAGAAGCAGAACTGAGGGAAGCAAAATCAGTAGCAGGATTACTGGTGAAGCAAGAGAAAGAAGAGGAGAGTATGTGTGAAAAGCAGAAGGACAAAAAGAAACGTAGGGATAGAGATAGGGACTTGCCCCCGCCCTATGCTGTTCCACAAACTGGTGCTCCTCCTCACTCACAACAAATGGACCCCACAGCAGAAGGTGCACAGCAGGAGGAGGAAAAGAAGGAGGAAAAGTTATATCCTGACCTGTCAGCCCTTTCCTTGACCCCAAAGAACACAAAGACTAACACTGTTTCTGCTAAGAAATCTACTCCTATGGCAGCATCTATGGATTATTGGCTAAGGAGCCAAGGAGACAAGCAGAGCGCACAGCAGATGCCCATGCTGGTGTTTCCCAATCCACAGCCAAAACCAGCGGACAAGGATGCAGAGGAGTGGGAAGCAGAGGTGCATGTGTACAGACCATGGCTGCCAGATGAACTGAAGGAGGTGGCAGAGGAACTTCCTGACCCACAAAAGACTGGAGGTGAGAAATGGGTCACAGCAATGAAACAGCTGATGTCAATGTATAATCCAACCCTGCAGGAAGTGGAAGCTGTCTGTCGCAGGTGCTTCAAGCTTAGATGGACTAACATACGACCTGGCACGTGGTCCACAAGTCCAGAGTTTGGATCAAGCGACTTCTTCATAATGCTTGAGCGTCTATATGAGGCAGTGCAACGGAGTTTTCCTTTGAGGGTATGTTGGCCCGAAATCCACAACACCAAGCAGAGGGAGGGTGAGTCTGCTGCTGATTATCGTGCACGTATGGANTGAAAACCAAATTAACAAAATTGATGGCTGAAACAAATCTGTCATGGGTGGAAGTCTTACCTATTGCCTTAATGTTCATGAGAGGTCGCCCACATAAGACAACAGGACTCTCTCCATATGAAGTTCTCACTGGCCGTCCTATGCGAATGACTAACACCCCTTTTTCCCAAAACAGGATGACTTTGACAGGAATGGATGATGACATGGTGAGATATTGTTGTGCTCTTAACAATGCTCTAAAGCTTATCTTTCCAAAGGTGCGAGCAGCACTCCCTGAGCCTGCTGCAGTACAACTCCACACTATCGAGCCTGGGGACTGGGTGGTGGTGAAGGATTTGAGAAGGAAACATTGGAGGCAGCCCAGGTGGACAGGACCATATCAGGTGTTGCTGACAACTCCAACTGCCATCCGGGTCGCTGAGAGGGATACGTGGATCCATGCATCACAGTGCAAGCGGTTTCCTGGGGATGCACCTGCTGGACAGAGGACGACCTAGCCGGTGGAAAGTTATGGAGGGCCTTTGGTGGAGAGTGATCGTGGGAATGATACTCTTAGGAGTGGCCATCATGACCATCTTCTTGAGTACAGCTTGTGGGCTACAGCGAGTGGACTCCAAATGTCCTCATATATTCACATACACCACACCGTCCACTGATTCACGTGCAGTCACCCCTACTACTGATGTCACATACACTGATCCACCTACACCCCACCCACGGCATGGAGCTGGGTATGAACTTATGGACTATGATTTTTTAAACATGGGACTGAAAAGAAGAGACACAGAAGAGAAGCGGGGCAGGGTTCTGCCATCAACACAGACTCATGAAGAAGACAAGCTCAAGACTGCCACGAAGGAACTGCTTATCAGGAAAAAGAGGAAATTATTTGAACAAAATGAATGGAGACCGTGGGGTTTTGATGCAGGTGTCTTGATTGATGAATACACAGAGAAAAATAGTTGGTACTCTTTTATGGGGTGGTTAAAAAATAGGAAGTATGGTGCTAATTCTACAATCTTGGCTATTCAAAAGCCACCACAAAATTGGCATTCTCTGTTTCAACTTGAGGTAAAACACTGTCCTTGTTTAGACCCAGTTGTTAGTCTGGTATACTATTTTGCAAATCAACCACATGTTAACAAGGAAACACGACAATATTGCAAATATTCACACCATTTGTGGTATAATGCCAGTACAAACCTATACAATCATACACCAGATCAAGAAAAAATCTATTTGTCCTGTGTAAATTGGTTTTGTGATAATATTATTCCACAGTTGGGGCCCTTTGATTCAACTTTTTCAGAACCAGTTGAGATTCCTATTGATCAGACTATTTCACACCACATCTGTCTGTGTTCAAATGGTAAAGGTCAATTTATGGGAGTTTCACGTTGTTCAAATCCAGTCGCGACTCTCCCAACGTACAAATCAAATCCTAGTCCTGTTAAGTTAACTTTTAAAAATGGAGAACATATAATGGTTAAAACTTTCCTTAGGGCACCGGCATACAAAGGGATACCACCTTTAAATAATTTTTATTGGCTCTGTCGAAATGAAGCATATTTTTTCTTGCCAACAGAATGGTCAGGCTGTTGTTATTTCGTAAATCTCACTATTACGAACCTAGCATTGCTTCCTATATCGGTAATCCAAAACTCAGAACATAGTCACATTCATAAGCCAGAGATGGCGCAGTTTGCTAACCTTCATTCTTATCATTGGCGTATATCTTTAGGAGAAAAATGGGGAATTGGTTTATTGCCATGGTACGGAGTAACATTTCTGGCTGATCACATAGATAACATAACTTATTCGATGTCAGCATTTGCAAATGAAACTATAAAAGGTTTTCAACACTTAGCTGCAAATGATAAATCTCATAGACTAACTCTTCTTAAACACGAGATGGCTATTGATTACATTCTAGCAAAAACTGGTGGTCTATGCATGACTCTAAATTTAACAGGTGATGCATGTGTTACACTCCTTCCGGATAATGCAGACAATCTGACTAACATAATTGCAACTTTAGAAAATATTCGAGATGCTTTTGGTCCTTCTGAATCAGCAGGTTTTAGTTTCAACAAATGGTTAGGCAATCAATTTGGGCCTTGGGGTTCCATGATTTTCCACATATTGGTTCCTTTATTAATTGTTTTTGGCATTACTTTATGTTTCTGTACCTGTGCTCTAACGTGTATGCGTGCTCTTATGTATAAATGGATACTTGGAGTAGTTGGAGAGGAAAGAACATCTTTGTACGTTAAGGTGCCACTTCAACCAGATAATGGCACAGATGAAAAATTATCAATTTCAGAATGGGCGCCAGGGAATCCTTGGAATGAAGTGAATGAAAATGTGGTATAATGTTGTAAGATTGTCTTGACGGTTTTGTTTTATTCTGTGTGTGTAACCTTTCGATTTGTGTTCTGTTTTGAATTTTGTTGTGTCACTATGGTGACAAGGGGTGAAATGTAAGGGCAAAACAGATGTCCAGGGGTTAATAGATGATTTCTTTTCCAGAAGGTTTAGGTGGGGAGGAAGTTAATCCCTTAGGAGTTTTATTGCCTCTATTGGGGTCGTTTGGTAAAGGAGTGGTTTTTCAGCTGACATCCATTGATCAAGATAGGAGACAACTGATTGATCAGAGACAGCTGCCATTTGTTGTTCCTAGGTTTGGAATGCAGGGAGTTGGTTGTGAAGTTTTTATTGTTGTAACCCTGACTGTATATAAGGAAACAGAATGTCACCATCGGGAGAGGACACTTTTCTGAAGTCTCCTCTCCATGCTGCATGATTAAAGGCTCTGATTCATCACACTGTGAATTGCAATTTTTGTAACTTAGAATTCTTGAGTTCAACAGGAAATTTCCCTGACA
>RPOG01005804.1:0-28809 GCA_008086565.1 Thalassoma bifasciatum
AGTCGCCTCATTCACTTGTCACTCAACCCGGTCTCACATGATGCATAAATGATTTTCACAATAAATTTACTTCTTTCTAAATCCCAGAGAAACTTTGTGCTGAGGGTTGAAGTGCAATCAAGTTCAAGTGAACACAATGTGCTGGAGCTCATACTAAACTTTAACAGGATCCTGCTGTGTGCTGACTTGTTATTGGTGCGTGTGACTGCTGGAGCTGACTTAATGGGAATCACACTACAACAACATGCTCGATCCTGCGTGCTGGAGTTTCACTTTTTACATGTTTGATCCACAGAGGTGTGACATACCATGTCTGATCTAAGCATGTGACCCCCACCAGCTGGTCAGCCACTCTACCCCTGACCTTCGGACCCCTGCAAGTCCAAGTCAAATCATGCTTGAGTTGGTGGGGCCTTTATTTGAAAATGGAGAGTAGGTGACTGAGGGACCAAAGTATTGTGTTGGGGGAGCAAGTTCCAAATTCCTGGGCTGACACAGTGCATGCCATCAAAAAAGGACATTTTTTATTGTAGTGAAATTGTTTGTCACTGTTCAGAAAATAAGCTCTCATCCAGTTGTGTCTACAGATGAAGCTTCATTATCAATAAATCTGTCTCCTCCCCCTTCTCTCCACTTCTTGCCTTGTGCTTCAGTACACAATAACTGCAGAGGACATGTTGCGTGCCACAGCGGCAAAAGACAGCAACACATCCTCATACCAGGTCTGCAGAAGACAACACGTGCAGTGTGTGGTTGTGAAATGAAAGTAGACTGGGTGGTTTTCAGATTACACACAATTATTTGGTGTGATAAATTGTTGACAAATGATCTGACTAAAACCCCCAAATGATGGAAGCCCTCTGATATCCAGACAATCCAACAAAAAAGGACACTTTTTTTTTTTTTTTTTGCCAGAGTCTGCAGGTGAATTGGTGAAATCTGCAGACATCAGAAGACATACTGATGATCTGTTGGAGGTGTAAAAATGGCGACAGAGATCATCATCACTGCAGGTTACCACATGATGAGAAAGGTTAATGCAAAGCTTTCAGAGCAACATGGATACAAGTTCCCTTTGTCCCAGTTGTTAATTGCAGTTGCACTTTTCTTACAAGGGAAATAGTAACTAGTACAGTGTGCTTATTAGTTCACATACCCTGGCAGAATTGATGATTTCTTGGCCTTTTTTCAGAGATTATGAATGATCACACCCAAAAAAAATCATAATGACAACAGAAACTTTCAGAATGACCCTGATACCTTATACCCTTCCCATACCCTGGTGGTTTCAGCCTGATCACATGCACACAAGTTGATACAAATGGGTTTGAATGATTACTAAAGGTCACCATCCTAACCTGTGATCTATTTGCTTGTAATCCATGTGTGTGTAAAAGGTCAGTGAGTTTCTGAGCTCCTGACAGACCCTTGCATCTTTCATCCAGTGCTGCACTGACATTTCTGGATTATTTTGTCATGGGAAAAGAAAATTTTGGACCAGGGTTATCTTTTTTTGTTTTCATTATATTTGAAATAAATTACTTTACCCAATCACTGACCCTGAGTGAAAGAAAAGTTTTCATCACTCATATTTGCTGAAAAATGGCCAAGTAATCATACATTCTGCTATGTAAAGTTATGAGCACAACTGTAACTTGGAAGTTGCTAACCCATCTATGATCAATTTTAAAATGCAACCAGTTTTATGAAGCAGTGAGAATAGTTTTTAAATAGGTGTGGACAGTGGCTGGTTTGCAGGCCATTTTACTGTCTTTTTATTCATATGTCTGGCTTTATGGGACATTTACTAGAGGCAACCAAACTTCATATGGTGTGTTCATAATGAGAGCCAAGTTCTCTTCAGCTCAAATCTAATAACATTATCTCATTTTTCTACCCATCAAACCATTCAATTATTACCATTCCCATTTGTGTCCTCTAGATGGCGACATTGTCCTTCCAGTGGAGCCTCCCCAAGGGTGTGCAGGTGAGGGTTGGAACCTTTTCATCTCACCTTTTTTCATTTGCTCAGAAGTGCCAAACACTCTTAAATTTTTACGGCTTCACAAAGACACAATTTCCACTCCAGGTTTATCCACATCTGATTTTCAGTCATTTTTGTCACTTTTTTCTTTAATCTTCTTGTACCAAACATGACCCTTATCCCTTGTACCTCATAAAAGAACCATTTATAAGAATTCTCAAAAAAAAAAATGTGTGGATGAAGTCAGATTGAGCTGATGTTAGAGCACAGTGGGAAATATTTAATCAAATTTGCCATGAGTGAGCAAACAATGGGGTGATGGCCTATATAACCTTTGCCTGGTGTTCTGGTTTTGCCATATTGTTTCTCAAAACAAAAAAAAAAACTCTTTAAGGTTTAGAACTATCCAGCAGATGTCTCTGTTGCTTTGCTAGTTTCTGTTTAACCAAGTTTTCATGGTTCAACAACACTCATGAGACCATACCTTTCACATGAAATTCTACCACATGTTTCTTCATCATTTTGTTGAGGTCTCCCTGTGGGTACGTTCATAACCTACACATCCCAGTTGTTATTTCAATGGAATATTTACAGGAGTGGTCCGAATGTATTTAAAGCAGGCGTGAGTATGGAAACTCCCCCTTGGCCTCTTTCTGGCTTTCCTCCCTCTTTTCATCCCACTGTCCTGCACCAGTCCTGAGTTGCAGACCTCCTCAGGGAACATCTAAGACACACCAGGACACTTCAGAGGACAGTCAGAAGTGGACCAATCTGTAAGCCACAGGTGTTGAGAATTGATTTAATGAAATCCTGGACCATGGGGCTGTGTCAAGTTTTTCAGGTGACCATGCTGATGGGACTCTGTCGGGCCTTTAATGCTCCTTCTACTACAATGTCCAAGGAAGCAAGTTTGGTCCCTGTAGCCCAAGTGAGGATGCTGTCCCTGGGTCTGGCTCACCTGCTGCAGGGTGTGAAGGAAAACGCCAAGAAGCTGGAGCAACAAGGGGAGCAGGTTGAAGCAGAGTTGGACAAGGCAACAAACCACGTGGAGAGCCTCCAAAACCAGAGCTTACAGGCAGGACGGACTCACAGGCAGGTAAGGTTTAACATGGGTGTTTAAGTTTCCAGAGCAGTTCAGGTTTTAACTAAATTCTGACCCTTCTGGCTAAAGTCTCATAGCTCAAATGGTCTTAAATAGCACATAAACATATGAAATATTCATCACTTGTATAAAAATTGGACTGAACAGCTCATCAAAGTCTTTAGAGATTCTATCAACCTGTTTATAGAAGAGGCATAATTTGAAACCTATGAATGAAGCACTTCTGGTGTCTAAATCCCAAAAGTGACTGAAATAATTTTCACATCATATTGGTTATATAATGTGTTCACTTCAAATTTGATGATGCAACAGTTATCCAGTTCTGTTATGAAGCCTCAACTTTCTGAAGCCAGAAAGAATTCTGTCAGAAGTTTTCACCTCAGAAAGAAGAACTTCAGGGTACAATTGTCATGTTCCCTCACTCAACAAAGAAGCAAAGAGTCAATATCTAGATGAACACATTAGGCTTTGTTTCAAGTCGATACACTTCATTTTGTTGAAATGTTCTAATTGTGAATGTGTTTTGAAGATTAAGGTCTTAGATTGTATACTTTCAGCAATAAAATTCTTGGTCTAGGACAAAAAAATGCCTCCACAACTCAGATTTCCTTTTTTCAAATGTTTTATACCTGATTCATTTTGATCTTTTATTAGTATTTCTTATAGTAATTTTTAATTTTATTGTAATTTTTCTTTTTAAAAGTAACCATTTGTGGTCTTAGTAATTGTAATTTGTTGGATGTATTCTTCCAAGACCAGTTCATGCAATTTCAACTTCTACAACTTGTATGAAAGCTGAATTATTTTTTGTTATTAATAAAAGTAGGATCAAGGTTGAGAGAGATCTCGTCCTGTTGCGTAAAGTATTTCATAATGCTGAACTGAATTAGGTCAGAGGCTCCATAATGTCATCTTCCTGTAGACTTTTACCGTTCCCAAAAACATAATATTTTAACCCAAATTGAAGATTATTTCATTGTAAAATCTAACAGAGAGCACCAAATGTGAACAAAGTGAATTCCAAAAATGGTGATCACATTTAAATATAATTGTGTTCTCATTCATATTATATTTGTGTTATTTTTTAAAAGTTAATACAGAAAAGTCACTAAGGAAATAATCGTGTCTGGTACCATCAGCCACTCATCACCTTTGATCACATGCTTGTCTGCTTTCTAAAGGTGCGGAAGGACCTGCAGGTTCTCAGAGCCAGGGGGGACCATCTGTGGAGAACAGTCAAAGACCTGCAGAAGGGACTAGAGGACCTGGAGACAGATCAGAGGACCATGCGCCAGAGAATGAACCAGGTTCTTCAACATATGAAGAGTCTGAGGGAGTCGAAGTCAGGGGATCAGACTCAGCTCAGTATCAACTATGTGAAGGTGAGAATAGAAACGATATCTTTATCTGGCAAAGAAGCATGCCATTGTACGATCCAAGGCTTGTTACTCTGAGCTGTAATGCATTTCCTCTTACTCAAACAATTAAAAAGCATAAAGTTCCCAAGTGTGCACTGGGATGTTGTTATTTTTCATCCATTTTTATTTTTCCCATGACATTTTGTGCATCATATTTCTTCTAATTTATATCCTTCTATATTGTTTGTGTTGTAGGTTGTCATGACTAAACAGTTCAAGCAGCTCAACAGTTTGACCTCTTTGGTTTCAGCCCAAGACAGAATGATTGACAGATGCCAGAAACACATCGAACACCTGGAAAAACAGGTAACTTAGTTGATATCTATTACTGAAAGTGATACTTCTTTTCCTTTCAGGACCTCAAATGCATTCTCACATGTTATATTAACCACAATGTGTCTGTGCTGGCAGAAACAATTGTCTCCTGCTAAGGTTTAAATCTCCTCATTGTTGTAGACTGATCTGTGAGTTAACCAAGGTTTGACAATGATGCACTTCTTCATTCGCTCCTCGTCTCTTTGTGTTTGTTTAAGGTCTCTAAAAGGCTTCCAGCAGCACTGAGGGCAGAATCTGACTCTGAAACTATCTGAGGAGCCCAGCTGCATCAACATAGACTGTAAACCAGTCACATCACAGGCCACAAAGAAAAAAAGCCCTAGATCCTTACAAAAATGTGTCACAGTCAACGCACATGTCTCATTTTGATAAATACTCATTTGGGTTATTGGATTATTTTAAGCACAACTAATCATTTATGTCCAAATACAACCAACATGAGTGCAAAGGTTATGTAGTAACATTTGTCTTAGTTCGTTAGAAACTGGTTAAAAAAATAAAACTCTGCTGCTCTTGAGTCATAGTGTTGTGACTCTGACTTCCACAATGTTGTGGTTGATGCTGGTGGTGAAACCTTTCACACACCCAAATAAACAGACACACACCAGAGTAAGAGAGGAAACTTTTGCACACTGACAACCTACCAAACTCAGAGTTTCCTGACAAGAAGAAAAAGGAATATTATTTTTTTAATTTATTAACTCAGCTTGATCATGACTATGCCAAGGTCATACTATCTCTATCTCCATTTTTGGTTGATCCTGGAGTTTAGCATCAGAGTTAACTTAGGTTCTGATGCATAATTAGAAAACTAAAATCTCTACTGAATAGGGATGTATGCATTAAAGTGACCAGATGAGTGAATGTTGTCATCTTTGTTGTTTGGCGGGTAATTATTTGTCAGTTCAACTCATTTTTACTGTTGTATCATTGGACCCAAAATGCTGGTTATGTGTTGAATCTAAGCCAGTGTTTTCCAACCTTGAGGTCAGGACCCCATGTGGGGTCACCTGAAATATATAGTGATTGATGAATAAAAATGACTGAACTCAGTATTATCCTTTGTAAAATTAAACACACCAAACACAATCTTAAACGGTAATATTCTATACTTTCACCTTCTGGAATTTAAATCTAGTTCAAATAAAATGAGTCCTCTTGTTTCATCCTGTATAAACACAAACTTGCATTCAGTAAGAAAAACAGAAAACAAACAAAAAAGTGATGTAAAAATGAAGTCACAGCCTGATAAAGGTTTGGAAGCTATAGTACCTGTAGCTCTGCCAAATAACTACTACCATGAGGCTTTTATTCTCTGCTACCCAGATGTAAACAAGCATGGATGACAATGAAAATTAAGATTTAATAGTACGTACGCTGTGTCGAGGTTAACTGAGTAGCATTGAGTTACTGGCTTAGGTACATGGATACTAAGCTGTGGTGCTAGTTCTTCTAATGTTAGTCACATCAGTACGACATTGTTTGCCAACAGACTCATGTTCAGCATGTTCAATAAATTGTGCCCACACTGACTGTGCTCCCTGTGTTTTCTTACCTTCATATTTGTCAGCATGTTGTCAATGTTTTGTTTCAATAACTACAAATTTGTCTCTTTGAAACATCCCTGCAACTGATTTAGTGAAAATGTAAGAAAAAAGGGTAGCCAGCTTCTTGTGTTAAGTTACAAGTGAGATTTGCTCTGGTTTCTTGAAGCAGCAGCAATCATTCAACACATTTAAAAATGCAGTGTTTGTTTCTTTGAGACTTCAGAGACAGTGGTATGGTTTATTTCTACCCAAGTGCAGGAACATCAGAGAAATATATACATATTAGCTAAATGTAGGTATTTCAATGGAAGTAGATGGCGATCCCTACTGAAAATTCTGACAGTAGTATTTTCATGCAGAGGAAAATATACTTTGGAAAAGAGAGAGAATGTATTTATCAACTCTGCACCCTCACAGCTGTCATAAAGCCAAATGTGACAAAGGTCTTGGAGGACTGAGCTGATATCTGATGGCCTCAAGTCACTGTCTTTTGGCGGCTGGCTCACAGGCAGTCCCCTCTGGTGTTCCCAAACAAACCTCGCACAATTGAACTCTGTCCCACTTGGAAGGGAAACAACAATAAAAAGCCATGGAGGAAAAAGAAAGTAGGAGAGGGGAAATAGAGCTAAGAGAAAGAGTTAATTTCTGGAATAATGAAACTAAAGTCACAGCAAAAAGAGACACTGCAAGGAAATATAGTAGAGGGCAATAATGTTAATGCTATTTTTTTTAAAAAGTTAGGAACACATAACCTCCAGGAATTCACATGCACATACTTTTTAACGACACAATTTGAGTGGGCATCAATTATTCTCAAAGGCCTAAAAGGTGTGCCCGAGCTGCAACAGCACCTTCTAGAGGACAGAGGAGAAACCAACCTATTTCATCCTCTAATGATCTACCCACGTAAAAGTTTATTTTTATCTGTTTAGATGTCTTTAAATGCGTACACTCAATTTCAAAAAAAAAGAAAAGATCCTATATATTTGAGCAATATATTATAAAGCATGGATATACATTTTCTACATACTGTTCAACAAAAGGCGGCAATGTGAGGTAAAATCAAGCAGCGGCCTCTTGTGTTGCAAAAGCCTGATCGCTCATAGGAAAAATGATTCTTAGCAGTTGTTTTGGAGATAAAAGTAGATAGAAAGATGTGTCTTAAAATGGGTCAAGTCTCGCTGCGCATCATTTCCTTGTCATTCCTTATCATTTCCCTCCTCATTTCCTGTCAACGTCTTCTGTCATCTCTCTCTGAATGACTTGACGCGTCACATTCAGTGCATACTTTTTGTAACTGTGAGGAAAAATAAGGCATCATGGTTGACTGTATCCTAGTAGAAATCACTGATCATCATAATCTCACAGTTTGCTAACACTATTGCAGCACACAAATGTTGCTTATTAGATTTCATATCAGATACTCCCAGCCTAAACAGTCTTAAACAAAACCAAAGTATCCATTTTCAGACTCTAGATAGTAGATGAAGCAATAAATAGATACACAATCAAACCACAGAGTCCACCATAATGTTCCTTTTAGGTTTTAAAGTAGAATGCATCACTGCTGAACAACCAATTTATTTCAAATGTGAATGATCTTGAGCTCCAAGCTGACTACACTTTCACAGGTGTGTACATGTGAGCTTCAGCCTCAGCAGCTGCACCTGTCAGAGATCTTTTCCCTTTAAGGAAAACCCTGAAAACATCATCTCCTGGTGGTGGAACAGGGAACAAACACGGACATCTCCATGACACTCCTTAAAGCCAATCATCTATAGATCATACACTCAGCATCACAAAGTGCTTTAACTTTGACTCTTTCTTTCCAGATATTTTCCTTTACTTCATCATTTTGAGCTGAAGGAAGAAGTTTCAAACAGAGTTGATGTTTTAATATCCAAATTTGTGGCAGAAAACTGGAATTCTATTAGAGGTCAGAATATTAATTAAAAAAAAAACATTAAACTACTTTTTTTATTTTAAAAAATTCATGGATGACAATAATACTTTTAATTTAGCTCTAAAGACATAATTTTACTAAAGAGCTTATACATCCTGGTGAAATAATTAATCCTTGCAGAAACATAAAAATTGTTCTGGTGGTCAACTATATACTGTTAATTTAGGGGAAACACCTTACACTGGTTGGTGGGCTCATTAATTTGTTAAGCATTGCAGCTGCAGGGCCCTACAGCTCTATGGGAGTATTTATTCTGGCAAATTTAGTAATAGTTTGGGAAAAGTATCACTCTTTTCTTCTAAATATCATTTTCCTAAATGGGGCGTTGTCAAAAGATGATATCTTAACGCTTTTGTTTATGTTTTTTATATATGTTTAACCTTCATTTTGTGTTTAAATGTTAAAAGTGTACAATTAACTAATGAGCAGAAGAGCAGACATGAAAAGAAAAAGTTGAAAAGTTATTGAACTGATGTGTAAAAAAATTTCCGTCAGACTTTTGATGCAACTATTGCTTTGCAGTTTGACTTGTATAGCTCTGTGAAATGATGCAACAGGTGGAGAGAGAGAGAGAGAGAAAGAGAGAGAGAGAGAGAGAGAGAGAAAGAGAGAGAGAGAGAGGAAGTGGTGAGGATGCTTGAAAACACTCCAGTCTTCATCTCACCCGTCAGTCTGTTACAGAGTTCATGCCACACAAAGGGGAAGTTTCAGCGACGAGAACATTCAATATCGTCTTCACACAACCATGATGGGTGATAAGGTAAGGAGACAGAACTTAAACGCCTTGACTTCTGCCTCAAAAAGTATGTCCTTTCTCTTTTCTCTTTTTGTAAGAAATGATAATGTTTTGTCTAACTCTCCAGTTCATTTCTGGATGAAAAACATTCTGGTGTGATGAACTTAGCATTCCTTCATCAGTCTGTGATCTAAAATAACAGTTATTTGTTAAAGGGTTATTTTGTCAGGTATGTGCAGGTTGTCTGAGTCAGTCAGTGGGAAGATGATCTGCTGATGGCATCACAAGAGGAAACTAGCAGCACTTCCCTTCACTCAGACAGAAAGTAAAAACTTGGTGAGGTTGTTCTATCATTTACATATATTCAAACTGCTGTACACCATGGCAGAGAGAGAGAGAGAGAGTAGGATTAAATATTTACCTGGGTTAACCTGTTTCTGACTGGTTATATAACACGACCTTCACACATGCCTTGTAATGTATCCTATCTCTGAATTTAGATTTATTGTTTAATTCTTGGAGCTGCCAATTCTCCCTGAGTTTTTATTAATTATATTATTATATATAAAAAAATCTACATTTTGTGATAAAAGAGCAAGACTGGACCAGAGCCCTCACCTGCTCATGTAAGTTTAGTTAGGTCCCCATCATTTTTACTACATAAGGAGACAGTTCACCGAGGTCCTGAAAAATGTGGTTTACTTGAGCTTTGCAGACCAAAAAACTAAAATAGAAATCATCCATGTAATCTGTTCAACTATGCAGAGTGCTAACTAACTCACACTAGCAAATGCTTAATCCAGCACATTTTCATTTTCACTGAGCTGTTATATCACTGTTTATGTGTCAACCGTGGAGGCAGAAGTAATCAAACACAACCCCAACAAAGACGACAAATATAAACAACAACAGACATTATTCTAACCACTAATCACACATTCTGTTGAAGAAATAAATGATCCAGCTTCTTAATAATGTGTACAAAGGCTGAGTGACTGTGAAGATCCATGAGAAACAAGCTTTCTTAAAATGTCACAGCATGAAAAATTGTTTCATTTTCTCCTGCTACAAAACCACAACACCACATCCTGACGCTGCTCTTAAAATAAACAGAGGGCTGGAACTCCACAAGATTTTGCAAGCTTCATTGACTAGTGAATGTATCTATATTTATTTCAATATTCTAGGATAAGAATCCTAGAATATCCTAGAATATTCTTGGGCTGTTTTGCATGAACTGCAGGTTTGAGATCCTCCCAGAGTGGCTCAATGATACTGAGGTCAGAAGACTGAGATGGCCACTCCAGAACCTCCACTTTATTCTGTATTACGCTTTTGACAAGGACCCTACCATCATGCTGGGACACTGCTCTCAGCTTTTGTATGAAAGTCAAAGAAACTCATTGCTTTCAGTTCAATGAATGCACTCTTTCACAGCAACATTCCTGCTAACAATCCACTGCCACAGCAGATTAGTTACGAGGAACTAAAGAAGTCAGTTTCTTTGTTGTCTTTTTGTTTGTGGTATTGTTTCTGCCTTCTCAGAGGGGTGAGGGCTACCTATGCTAACACAGACGCACACATGAGTCCCCTCATGTTCTGTTATAAAACAGGGGAGTTTGGTATGTAACTGTTTCTCAATCCTTCTTAATTAGGATCAAGGCTTGTTGTGAGGGATTCTGGGGCTAAAGACTCGTGCAAACACTGGTGTTCACTCAGATCTCAACAGAGGCTCGAGCTGAAAGGTCTGAATACTTTACAACCCTGTAAGTCAGAAGAAAGTTTTCAGTGAGTAAAATTAAAACTTGACAAATAGAAATTTTTGGAGACTGTGAATGCTAATGAAACCTGGGTCAACAGTCTAAGTGGTGCAGTTTTTACATCAGGTGACGCGTTTTGCATTGGCTCTCATGCAAATGCCACACATTGTGTAACTTTCTCTCTTCTTCCTCATCTACAGGAGTGGTGTACTACCTACTGGAGTTTTAGTAGAGCCGACAGAAGGTAAATCACTGCTTCTGGTTGATTGTCAGCGAGCAGAAACGAGGAACTAATTCAGCCTCATTGCTGGAGGAAGAACGTCCCAGCTTCCCTCCGATTGAGTTCCTTCTTTGAAAACGATGTCGACTTCTTCTATCACCGACAGCATGAGGAGAGGAACCATGGCCTCTAAAATGTCAAAGGATCATAAAAAGGTGAGAAATACCATTATTAATCATAGTAGAAGGAAACATTGTACACACCAGCATCCTATTTTACCTTTATCACACCAACCACTGAAAAAAGAAGTACCAATGCAAAGAAAAATAGTTTGAAGTTCTTCTTTCAGTTTACAGTTGCCTCATTTACATATGCATAGGAAAGACTATTAAAGAGACTTTTAAGTTGTCTAAGTATAGTCACAAGGGAGTTCAAATGTATCAAAAAATGTCATGAATCTCTATTAAAGCTGAGTTTGATTTCCATGTTCAAACCCGTCGTTTTCTTCTGTCCTTCAAGCCTACACCAGCTTCACTGAAAGGAGCCATCCAGCTGGGCATCGGTTATGCTGTGGGAAACCTTAGCTCAAAACCAGACCGAGATGTTCTCATGCAAGACTTCTCTGTGGTGGAAAGTGTTTACCTGCCCAGGTACAGACTCCTTACTTTGATATTTGCCACATCTACGTTAGATTATTTCAAACCGTTTCCAGGATTCAAATTTCTTCTTTAAGTGAGGTCCATCAGTCTTGTTTTTCTCTCTATAGCTCTCTTTTTGTGATTTTTAAATATGTTTTTGCCTTCTTCTTCGCACCTAACACTCTCCTCAGTTATTAAGAAATGTCATCAAATTTCACAAGATAATGACACTGCAGATGTGTGCAGAAATACCTCAAATTCAAACAAACAAATACCAAAACTTTTGGAGACTTTTTTATGACTAAAGTCTTCTTGTTCGTTAAGACATAGAAATCAGACAGGATATATGGGGAGATGAAAGTAGCTAATGACATTTAGCAAAGGCTCAAGGCTGGACTACTTCACTCTTTCAAAAACAAACAAACAAACAAACATTAAAAACTTCCGAGATATTCCTTTGCTTCACAAGTACTGGTAAAAAGGAAATTTTGAAGCCTGTGGATGAATCATGAAGTTCGTGTTTTGTAGTTCTCTTGAAAGGTAAAGATGTGTAAAACAAAAAGGGAAGTCAGCACCGGAAGATTACAAGCTAGTGGCTTGATTCAGGAGGAAAACACACTTTTGAGCAATAGGTCTATGATTTTTATTCGTCAAAGCAGGGGAATTACAGGTCCAAGGTAAAAAACTAGAAAAATGATTCTGTTCTGTTAGAGTCCAAGTCAATCATGGCAACAACATATCATGAAAAGAAGCAGGATTAGCATGTTTAAACTGAATTAAACAATCATCTTATTTGTCATGTGAAAGACCAGTATGCTTGATGAGTGTTTATTTTTCGTCGTCATTGTTCTTGTGCGACCAGTGGTATTTTCTCGGCTAAAACCTTTGTCTCCTTTCCAGTGAGGGCAGCAACCTGACCCCAGCTCACCACTTCCCAGACTTCCGTATGAAAACATATGCACCACTGGCCTTTCGTTATTTCAGAGAGCTGTTTGGCATCAAACCCGACGACTATCTGGTAAAAGTGACGCTTTACATCATTCTCACACACCACGGTGTGACGTAACTTTTAGTGGATTAGGTTGCTACACTTGTTCTTTCTTAAACTGTTGCGTCATCTTGTATTTCAGTACTCCATTTGTAATGAGCCTCTGATCGAGCTGTCCAACCCTGGAGCCAGCAGTTCCTGGTTCTACCTCACCAGCGACGATGAGTTTATCATTAAGACGGTGCAGCACAAAGAGGCTGAGTTCCTGCAGAAACTACTTCCTGGTTACTACATGGTAGACTTCTGTTTTCATCATGAGCTATACATTATCAAAGCACCACTTCCCATGGGAAATTTTACAGAATAGCACTCTGCAGTTCTTTTTTATATGATTGAAGTTACATTTATATGAAACTAACCACATGCTCCCTCAGAATAAAACAAACAATTAGAAAAGTGAACAAAACCATGTGCAATAAGATTTTCTGCTTCTTTTTCTGTAAGGGGTAGGTGTTAGACCAAATGGTGCACAAAAGAAATAGTCTTTTTAAAACTTTTTACACTGTGATGTTTATAGTGAATGATACAATTCACTATAAAAAGAGAGCACAGAGTGTCAGTGGAAACTATTCACATGTTAAGGGCAAGATTAGGGAAAAAAAATAGGGATATCATTTAGCCGATGGGGGCTTCATAATCATAATCAGCAGGGAGTTCCTTACAGAAGCTTTAGGAATCAAACAATCTCCGTTTACATCCTTTTTTCTGGCTCACAGTCTTCTTCTTTCAAATTTGGGAAACATTATATTTTGATTGTTTTTTGAGATTTGTTTGATTATTGATTGTTTGTTTGCTACGAGTCCTTTCAAACTGTTTCGTTCTCCCTTTTGTTCCAGAATCTGAATCAGAACCCAAGAACACTGCTGCCAAAGTTTTATGGTCTTTACTGCATCCAGTGTGGCAGCACCACGGTCCGTGTGGTGGTGATGAACAACGTGCTGCCACGGGCCCTAAAGATGCACTACAAGTACGACCTGAAAGGTTCCTCGTACAAACGCCGCGCCTCACGCAAAGAGCGGTCCAAGCCTTTTCCCACATTCAAAGATCTGGACTTTCAGGAGATGCACGAGGGCCTGCACTTTGACCATGAAACCTACAACGCTTTGATGAAGACTCTGCAGAGAGACTGTCGGGTAGGTCTTCAGACAACAAATACACCTGTCGAAGGTCAGGATTGACTTGATCATGTTCAACATCCTTTTCCACTTTTCCCTGGTAACTAAAGGTATTGTTGAACTGTGCGAGTTGTTTAGTAAAGTGTGGTTATAATGAAAATTAGACTAAAATGATCCATGCTTTGAAAAGCAAGACTGTGTTCAGAGAAATGTTCTCTTTCTAAAATATTAACAGTTGGGCTCAAAGTTTGACTAAAAAGTGGGCTTACATTGAGCAAGCAGCTTCACTAAGTATAAAATGGATAAAAAGCTGGTTTTGTAATGGATTTAAAGTTAAGAGTGGTTACATATGAGCTTGTTTAGCATCACCACTACCTCAGTTTTATTCAGTCAGGAGATATATTGTGAAATATATTAGATGGAATCTGTTACAACAAATTTTGTGTAATGTAACTGAATTTATTTTATGCTATGTTATTTAATTTTGCCTCTGGGAAAATTTTGACCGATCTCATCAGTAGCAGGAAAACACCTGTGCTGTCGGAGGCAGATGACTTGCTGAGAACTCTCTGGGCATGTGCTTCAACCACCATGTGAAATAAAAGCTCCCATAGTTTTTAAACATCTGATCTTGGATTACTCAGTCACTGGCAGAGGAGTTGGTTGATGGGCAATTTTTTTCCATAATTTTTTGAAAAAAAGCCAAGCGGTCCATTTTTGGGTATTGGCACAGCAAGGGACTAAAAGCAAAATTGCTCCTTAAAAGTCCAAAAGTTATGTGTGTGCATTTTGCGTTTGAATCACCTGTTTTGTATTTCTCTCAGTCAAATATTATTCTCTCTTCGTCGTCATGGACACACGCTGAACCAGCTTTAGACAGTGATCATTCATGTTGTCTCTATTTCCTTTGATAACACTATGCAACCACAAGCACACATTTCTACAGCATGTTCCCGTCACTTGGCCTCAAGCTGTTATGATGATCTCATTAGCGCCTGCTTATTATTTCATTAGACTGAAACAACAGTGGCCACTTGATGGAGGCTTAAAACCAAAGCACCTGACTCATATTATCAGACTCTGGAGCACAAACTGGCCTATCTGCATGCAATGTGTTCCCATCATGCCTCCGTCTAAAACCTTATATTCTGTTAGGTAACACATCAGGAAGTAAAGGCTTCTTTGTTTATGGGAGTTTGTTTGGTCAGACGGATTGAGACTTACAGTGTTCCAGACTTTGGTTTTCAGATCCAGTATTAGCGCCTTTATGCAACCTAAGCACACAGCTTGTTAAAGACAAGTTTTAAGTGCACGGCTATGAAAAGGAAACTATTTGTCACATACCATTTGAGTCTTGTTATGCATTAATCAGATTTCCCAGTTCAGATGAGTAAGTGTTCTTTGACAAACCTCATGGTGCGCAGCCACATCCACTAGGCCATCCGTGCCCCGATAAAGTTTGAATTTCACAGTGAAAACAAGTAAATAGCTCATACTCAGCAGTTATTGGTTAGTGTCAATGTCTGAGCTCACTAAGCTGCATAAAAGTAATAAAGAAATGGAAGCAGATCCTATAAAATGTTGATGTTTTAGCTTAGCTGTTTACACAATCAACTCCCAGAATGACTCATATGTGTTTCTATTTTTATCCAGTGTTGTGTTTTGTAAACTGTACTTTGTCTCTCTTTATATTTCCCACCTGTATCTTGGTGTTTTGCAACTGCTTGTCTTGGCCAGGTCTCCCTTAAAAGAAGAGGATTCTAATCTAAAAAGAGACCAACCTGGTTAAAGAAGGTTAAATACAAAAATCAATAAAAACAACCACCCTATATTTAAGCTATTCAGAATGACTGTGAATGTGAAGCCTCAGCTTCTCTGTTGTTAAAAAAGATTGAGATCACTAAAATGACACACTTGTACAATAGCCAAGTGTCAGAGCAAATAGTCCATATCAGTAAAATGACACTTAAATACTTAGTTATTTTAATTCATCCCTTTATTTTTATCAATCTTCATTTTAGCAAAGGTAGCACACAATTACAAGACCAGTATCTACTGTCCTGAGTTAGGTCCACTAAATCAAACCAATTTGTGGTAAAATTATGACATAAAATAGCGAAAAATTGTATTAACTAAACTGTTATGCTAAAAACAATGGTAAAACTGTACATACCTTATTTAGATGGCTACCCAAACTTATGTGATAGTGCAGCATACTATTGTTGTCATTTTTCTTACAACATGGAGTTATCACAAGAGCAAAGTAACTTAAATCCAACTGCCTGAGCTCTACTTTTTCAGCTGTTGCGTTTTATATTTGCTGTGTGTTCTCTCCCTGTTGTTAGACCCACCCAGTTGACCAAAAGTCTGTATGAAACAAAGTTTCTTACTTTAAGATTCTGTCTCCTCTAAGGTTCTGGAGAGCTTTAAGATCATGGACTACAGCCTCTTATTAGGGATCCACATTTTAAACAGAAAGCCGCTGAGCAGAGGGAGCCGATGTGACAGCAGGAAAGGACAAAAGGTTCTGTACTCCACTGCTTTAGAGTCCATTCAGGCCAGTGTGAGGGACCCCGATCCTGTGGCTGATGATGAAACGTGAGTCAAGTTTTTGCACAAGTTGTTTTTCTGTCTTGAATGGATCTTGATTTTATGATTAGTTCTCTTGACTTTGCTTCATCTGCTTTGACATCCTCACCCGCAAAATGTCTCACAGTTCAGGATATTTAAAATAGTGTGTCAACTAAAATAACTGTGCTCTAAATCTAAAGCACCTGTTTGGGGTTTTTGTTGGTGGTGGTAGTGTTTGTGAGAAGGACTGAAATCCAGGGCATTTTCCACTATCCTGCCTCTTGCCCCAAGACAGCTGGGATATGCTTCACTCACCCAACCCTTAACAGAATAAGCTGTAGAAGATCAATGAATGCCGCTACAAACAAAATGATATCCTGTGTGATTGAATTTGATGTCCATACTGCAGAACCTGTGATTGATTTTGATCTGTAAAACCACCCCTGTTCTTACATCCTCCAAATGCTTAAACTTTTGTTTTCACACTTCCCCATACCTTGCCTTTTGTGTCCTCCCAAAGATCACACCTTAAAATACATCCTGAACCCACCCCCCCCTCTCAGAGCCTTTTGATTTTAAGATCCTTTGTCCCCAAATGTACCTCAGACGGAGAAGGTGTAAAACAAAGCCCAGGGGAGTGGTCTCACGACTACAAGTTTTTCAGACTTTCATCACTCGTGGTCATTTGGCATCCATGCTGCTTTTGTGTTAACTGACCTTTTCTTTGCAAAGAAAATAAAACTATTGTCGGCCGGCAGAAGTCTTTATTTCATTCTTTACCAGAGTTTGGGGAAAAACGGTATCCACATCCTGCACAACATATATGTTGCAGGAACGAGGGTCTTTTTTAGAAAACAGGGTCTGATTTATTTCGGGAGTGGTTTATCTCCTCCAGTAAAACCACCCACTCAGGAGGTTATAGTTAAGTTGGTTGGTTGGCAGTTGGTTTTATTTGGAGTAAAAAAAAAAACACTGTCTGGTCTCTTTTTAGATTTGGAGGAATTCCAGCCAAACACAAAGATGAGCATCTTCTCATCTTCTTAGGAATCATCGACATCCTTCAGTCCTACAGGTGAGTTCGAGCTATCACACACCTGCTCATACACTATTAACCTTCTTTTTAAGCATGTAAATACATGAAAATCACATTCATCAGAAAGCTTACTCTGACTTTTTGAGGCACTTTTCATATTCAAATCAAATCAAAATAGCAAAAGACAGTACAGGAAAATTTAAAGAACATTCTCTATGTTTTAGATTTAGGATCGAGGTTGAAAAAGAACACATACACAAACCAAATCACTAAGTAGGAAGGTCAAATCTGTACTCTCAAGAATTTTATCACTTTCTTTTTCTCATTTGTATCCATCCAAATATTTTTTCTCATATTCTAAATGGGGTCGAATGATACATTTTTCTTTTTCCATTTTTTAACACTGTAGATTGATTTTTTTTTTGCCTACTCGGGACTCTAAACTGTATCAAGTATATTCATTATAACTACAAATCAAAATGTAATTGTGAGCATATTTTAATGACTTTTTCCAGGTTCATGAAGAAGATGGAACACTCCTGGAAAGCCCTGGTACACGATGGGGTATGTAACTAAATATCACCTGAAGGTCTACATGTGTATTCTCACGTGTGTTTATGTGTACATTTATGTCTGGATGCTTTCTTTGCTTTTCAGGACACAGTGTCGGTTCACAGGCCCAGTTTTTACGCCGACAGATTTTTGAATTTCATGGGCTCAACTGTATTTAAAAAGATTCATCGTAAGTTGTTGCGACACACCAACACAACTCTGTGTTTTGCATAGATCCTATGTAACTTTTGAGTCACATTTTTTAATTTGTGTCAGCTATTCGAGGGGCATCTTCAAAGAGGAAGAAGACTTCCTTTTATGCAGTGAGGTCTGCCTCTCAGGAGTTACTGTCTGTACGCAGGGAGGAGAAGAAGGAGGAGAAGAAGGCACAGAGCATGGACAACCTGGATGGAAATTGTAAGTTTGACATTTTTTTAAAAAAGAGGGATGAATTTTATAACTTTGACAGGGATTATTTCATATTTCTGATTCTGAATCTTCTTTTATTGCTAGTCTACACCTCTTCTAAACAACCTGACCTCTTGCCAAGACCTGCTGTCTCTTTTGAGCCCCCCAAACATGATGAAAAGGATTTTGACAACAGGTAATGTATCAATAAAGATCATCATTGATAATATGTATGTTGGAGTTCTCAAAGGGTTGTGATCACTTCTTGTCAAAAGTTAGAGATGGAAAACCAAAGAGGCAGGACGAGTTAACATAATCATGATACTTGTGTTCTGAAAAAAAAACACTAGAAAATTCACAATATTAAGCTATTAACATATATATTGTTTACATTATATCCTCAATCAGAGTATATGTTCTTTAGGCTTTCATACACTGTGTGGTGCAAAACACCAACACCATTTAATTTATCTGCCACATAACAATGCTAATGGAGACAAAAGGGGTGCTAACTTTTGACTATTTATCCTTGTGTTACAGCACGGACCGTCGAGCCTCAAATTCAACTATTGCTCTGGATTATCCTTTGCCATCTCTGGATGTGAGCCAGTCAGACTCGGAACAGGACGACTACTTGGTATGAAATGACTTTGTTTCTAAATTCCTGAATGTTTCCCGCTACAGTTTATTTTATTTGTCCTAAGCTGTAGATGAGGAGAGCACCATCTTTTTTTCTTAGCAAACACCAATGCGAGGTTACTTATAATCCTATGTATTATAATTTCAGGCTTTTGCATTTAAAGAAAAAATTTCAAGTCTTCAGATTTAAACTTTTGGCTTGTTTCTCCCAAAGATAAATCTAGGATTTGTGGAAACGGTGGAGAAACTAGCATGTTAGATTCTTCTACATTGGTTTTGAAGGAACAAAGCTGACACTTGCAAAAACTAATGTTCTCAAACACTGACGTTATACCCAACAAATTGATTATATGAGGATTTATTAAGTGGAAAAACATCCCTCTCTTGCAGTTATTAATTTCAGCCCATGCTATTTTTTTTTTTAAATAAAAAAACAGTAGGCTTCTACTCTGTTGTACATGTATTCGGGAGGAGTTGCAATGAATCCAGGGGTCACTGGGTGTTTCTGCATTTTCAGCGTCACACAGTTTCACCCAGGAGACCCAGCTGGAGTTGATCAGTGGTTTTTCTCCCCAGAATCCATGAACTGTAAGCAGAAAATAACATATTCAATTTTTTACGGGCTTTCTCATTGATTTCGTCTTCAATCAACATGGGTCCTTATCACAACTCTGTTTTGAAACATGCAGAAATCCTTTGTGTATCAAGGAGACCATACTCTGTCTTTTCATGCTTGTCTCTTCTGATATGTAATTTGCTGCTTACAAAACATTCCTTTTTTTTTTTTTTTTTTTTGGTGATGGAGGATCTGTACATTTGCAGCTCATGAAAAGTCCTGCTCTCCTTTGCTCTCTCTTTCCAACCTTTATGTCTGTGTCAGCCTAAGAAACTTATATCAGTCTTCTTTTTCTTACATAACCAACAAATCCTCATTCAGACTTAAGTGAAGCTTTTCTTCACAGCCATTTAGCAGTTTTCCAGCTCTGTAGACGTCTGAGTTAATCTAATCTTAAACTCTCTGAGAGAAAACAGTGGGATTCAAAACTAAAGAACAGTGTAGGGGAGAGGGAAATGTTCAGAAATGTTAGAATGTTTCTGGCTATTTTTAACCACATATATAATTAAATGCCCTTTCTACCCGGAGAATATAACCTTTTTCTACTTGATTCAGTCACTCTTTGGGTTCATTTGCCAGATCATAACTGTGTACAAAAGTGTAACTGTGTACTGTTCAAAAAGCATGTAGTTCTGTTCTGACATTTTTGCACAAATGTATCATTAATTGGATAAACCACATTTAATTGGAAACCATGACACACGCCTTTAAAAATATAAAACTCTGCAAGAGGTTTTAATCATCTTTCATAAGTGACGTCACACAAACTGAAAAGGAAATAATGAAGTTGGCCTCACAGCTAAAATAAAAGGCTTCCATGGGCAACTTTTCCATGCAGCAGACAAGGCAAACATGCATGGTCAGGAACGCAGACTAACAAGTTTGTTTTTTTCCAAGTATCATAGTCCCTTCTGCATCAACAATGCATTGCCTGTCTCTGAAAGTCTTTGTAAATTAACGTTAACATGTCTTTTTGTGATGTTCTGTCCCTCACTTGGCGTCATCCTGACCAAATGTCTTTACTCTACTGCAAACAGATAGGTAGCAGATAAGTTCTTGTGTTTTCTTGATAAACCATTGATCAGCAGATGAATATCATACCTCATGATCAAAAGAAAAGGTCATCCCTTTGTCTGGGATCTGTTTCTGACAGACAGTGTACAACAACTTACTTTCATTTTTATGTTGCTTGATATGTGATGATTGAAAATGACTCCTTTTGAGTCCTTAATGAGTTAAACTTAAAAGACAACTTCTTTACAAATGGAATGAAACATCTGTACCAGACTTTAATTCAAGTGTAGAGACAGAAGGGTTTAACACCCCGCACAAGACAGCACCCACTTAGTCTGTCACTTTTGCTTGACCACACGCCACAACTTAACCACAACATGGTGCACATAGACCCTTCTTTTCCTTTACATGCTATTTTGCTTTTGCCTTTACTTTCAACAGGGAAGTGATATTCATACTTTCCTCTATTTTGGCTCTATATATACAGTATTTGAGTTGCTAGCTCATGCAATAATGGTGTTTTTAATAATAATGGTGACTCCACAAAGAGACTTTGTGGAAGTTTTCTGAAAAAATTAACATGAAAAAAAAAAAAGTTTAGAGAATTATTGTAGGAATAGTTCACCTTTAACCTTGTTCCTACATGTTGGATTGTAGATATTAAAGTATAAATCAGTTCAGCTCCTGGCACCATATAATGTGCTTTGTGTCTTAAATGACGAAGGGGAAATCATCTCTTTTGTTTTCTAGTGAGGAGAAATGAGAGATCGCTCCTCCTCTCCTGCCGTCCAGACTTCTGACCTTTGAACTACCAGAGCCACAAAGCAAAGGCGTCAGGACTTTACAGCAGAATGAATGCAACAGAAACTACAAGCAGTTACAGGTCCTTCAATGTGAGCATCACTTTGTGCCTTTTCTTTTTGAATCTTAACGTGCCAAATTTCTGGTTATTTGGAGAAACCTTAAATCAGCAGAGTTTGTTCCAGATGCTGTTTGTGTAGCTGTGTTAGGGAGCTGCTGTTTCACTACAAAACACTATGAAACTGTCTCTTTTGAAACACTTTACCAGTGACAGTTTCAGTTTGTGTACATTTTGATGTCAGATTTTTTTGTGTGAAATGTTCAAAAGAAATCCCCAGAGGCTGGTACTCTGGGAAATTTATTGTTATTTTTTATTTTAATCAGCAACAGGAGGAAAAAAATATCTTAATCTTAAGACTGTGCGTAGCTTTGTTGATGTCATTTTGCTTTCAGAAAATCTAAGTGACACATGTCAATTCAGCAATCAAGACATGTCACTGTGCATGTGATGTCATATACATGTCTAGTAACAGAATTGTAAAACTGATTTAAGACTGTTAAAATATATTTGAATGTTAAAAATGTGTTATTTTTTCCTGTGATAAATATGTCCTTAACAGCTTACAGTCCTTAACATTTCATGCTTCTCTGGATCTAACTTTTAAATTCACATGTTTTTTTATGAATGTATGTTTGAAACTGCTTTTTAGTCCCTGAAGTAAGCAAATCAATCAAACTGTAAGTCACATCAGCTGTCTTCTTTTAACCACATACTTTAAGAGTCTGTAAAATTCTGTGCTTTGATTACATTCAAAGGCATACAACTGTGTTACAGAAATACTTTTTGACTTCTGTGCAATAAATGTAGATGGTTCTTGAATGCAGCAGTTATACTTGAGTGGTCTCTTCAAACCTGAGTCTATCAATAAAATGAAGAGCCAGGTAACAATTGCCCTGCCTGGTAGATGAACACTGGTAGGACACAACCAGGATTCACTAACATTACATATCTTGGACATGTCTCAGAGCACTGTATTCTGAGTGAGACTGAAAATAGCCAATTACTAAACTACATAATAAGCTGAGTTTACAAACTTTGCTTGTTGTCACGTTTTAACTATTAGTAAATACATTTCCTTATCTCTATGTGCCCTCTAAAAAGTTGTCTTGAACAAAAAAAGGTGACAGGTCACGCTTTCACAACAGTGGGTGCAAGTGCTCATGGGAAATGAAGCCTTATTCTGGAATAACACTAGCATTTCCAGATGGTCCTTGCAGCTCCTTTAATAAAAAATCTGAGTCATCATTATCATCTCTGAAATGGAACAGAAGTGAATTATAAGTCTCTGATGATGTTTTTTCTATTTCTGATGACAAATACAATCCTTATATAAAATCTGGGTCACTGACTTCAAAGAGCAGTCAGAAAAACACAAACACCACCACCACCGCATAGCCCTTGAGCCGGTTTGATTCAGTGAAATTTGTGTCATGAATTATTTGGACACAAGGGGGCGCAGCAATGTTACATTGGAGTGACAATGTTTACTTATTCTTTGTACTGTCTTGTTTTAATTCACATTATAGACACCGAAGGTTTAAATGAGTTAAGTTTGTTTGACTTAATGATAAACACCAGCTTGTTGTATGAAGTGACCGAGTATATAGTTAAAGAAAAGGATATAAGCTGTGCTCTGTGGATGACCGCTCATACCCATAAAACAACACACTAGTATCTAATTTGTGTCCCTCTGAATAAGGTTCCTCTCTCCAGGTCAAATATTTCAGATGGATTCTCTGTTTCCTAACTTGAGACATGCCAGAGCGTAATAATCCAAACTGGTTAAACCAGTCATGTTAAATCACAGCCTCCCGCAGCTTTGCCGCCATATTACTGATGAGAAACAGCAAGAACTGGAACAAATGGGTGCAGAGATGGTACCATTTCATTTAGAAACCTTGCAGACATTAGAATTGGTTGTTTGAATTTATATTCCAATATGTTTCTTCTGGTGTTGCAGACTATCATAGCCAAAAATATATTTACAATAGCTGCATCTGTAGATATACAAAATGGAAAAAAAAAAAAAAAAAAAAAACATTTTAAATGCTTTTTTCCCCCCAATGTCAACAAATGAAGAGCACAACAAAACAGAACAACCCTGACCCCCTAACCATGTACCTTTAACAGGCACTGTAGTAAGTTGTCTATCTGAAAATTAACTAATAGAAACCATTCTGCCAATTTCAACCATTTTGATAAAGTATCAAACCAAAAGAAATTTCTCCCCCTTTTTTTAATCAACTGACATGGGAAGGGACTTGGGATTTGATAGCTTAGAAATTGGGCTTAGAATGAAAATTAGTTATTAGAAGATCAATTCAAGACATCAATACATCGATATCAGTGTTGGTATCAGTATTGATTTATACTTGAGCGATTAGAGATACTTGAAATTAGTAGTATATTGCTGACTTCCTAAATATTATGTTTTTTGTTAAGTTAATCTGCCAGTGTGTGCAAGCTGTTTGATCAAAATGACACATTCAATGATAAAATACAATAATTGCTGATACTATGAAAATTCAAATTTACTGTTTTACAACAAAGTAGAAAAAGATGAAGCACATGACTATTTTCTGGTTAAAAAAATCAGTTATTTACTTTCATTTATGGACAGAAACATTAGTCTTAGTGGTTGTGTGTTATCCTTGATTAATTTCAACACTTCTTTGTTATGTAAAAAATGATATTGGTATTTATATCTACAATTCTGGCCCTATATTTGCTTGGTATTGGATTGATACCAATTTTTCCAGTATAACACACCACTCATGAAAAATTAGGTTTTGTGTTAGCCTTTTAAAACTATAACTCACCTTTAAATAAATAAATAAATAAATAAATAAAAATCAAGCCCTGAAACATGCTGTTTTCATTCGATGGGGGAAACGTTTTGTTAATCATTATCTGCAGGTCAGTTTCTCATTTCCGTTGTTTCTAACAGTGTCTAATAAACTGAGTCATCATGTCACATTTAACGTGAGTGACTCAGAGCAGTGTCACCACCACCTGCCGCACCCAAAGGGCCTCACATGCGAAACTCCTGCAGCGCTGTAGCCTTGGACACCTGCGCTCTAAGCCACGCCCACATACCTGCGAGAACCAGGAAATCACACAGTTAGGACCCAAGGGGGGATTAAAATAGTCGTCTGAACGTTGTCCCGTGGTGACCCTCATCGCCTTTTTTTGTTCCCTCCATATTTTTCTGCATCTGTGACTTACCTGTGACTTTCTAATCCAGGAGAGAAGCGGAGTTTCACCTGGTAAGTGGCTCCTGTATTGTTCGCTTTCAGTGACGACATATTTTCACTGTGCTCCGTTTCGATCACTGCCTTTTATGGGCTTTGTATGAACGGTGAGAACAGGAGTGAGTTAGGATCTTTTCAACTGAAATTTCAACTGAAGTTTATTTCTGCCACTCACACAGTTTCTTTAGAGAAAATGTATTTAATGGGATCTAAAGTGTTTTCGAGGCCTGGATGTGTGTCCTTGTCTTGCAACCTGCTCCCCCCACTGTAAACATAAGAGGTGGGGCAGCTACTATTGTTTGAAAACTACTTTGTGTGCTCTTAAAGAGTACGTGGTGTTTGTTTCCACTACATCAGCTAGAAGTAATACCAAGGGTGTTAAACAAGGCCGGTCTAAATCTCTACTTAAATAACAAAACTAGGCACTGAACATGAGGTCGTCAGAATAACTGTGTGTGGTTTGTTTTCTCTATACAAATGTTAGTAGTAGTGACATCAATTGCTACTTAACAGGTCCCGTAACTAGTTGTCAGTTTGTTTTGTACGATCACTTCCTGTGCTGGCCTAAACAATGGCACATTTCTAACATTTTATTGATCTCACGCACACAAACAAAAATCTGGAGCCAAGTTATTCCCACCAGTGAAGGTGCAATAGGCTAATGCTGGGTGTCTTTGCAGGGTTCAATCCATGACACTGTAAAAAAATAAAAATAAAAATAGAAAGAAATTTTAGGCAAGTGTTTGTCTTCTTTTTCTGAATAAATGTCTTTCTAGTCTTGATATGTGCTACATTCACCAGAGCAGTTCAGAAAAATGTCTGGTTTCAAGTTATTTGAAGACAAAAATGACGTATGAATTTCTTGTAACAAGGAAAATAAACCTGCCAATGGGATAAGAAAGAGGTTTCTTGTATCAAAGCTTTGTTCTAATTTGCAAGAAACCTGACATGCAAGTTTTTCATACCCCATTGCCAGATTTTGTTTTACTTATTACGAGCTATTCAGATGTCATTTTTGTCTTGAGACAAAAGTGCAGAAAGGACTAAGGAATTAATCTACAAGTCTAAATGAAAAAATTTCGATATGTCTCAAGGTGTCCCCTAGCAGCAACAATTTGACTGATTTATATTCCTAAACAACCTTAACCTCAACAAGTAGTCAGTGTTGGCATATCTGGACACCATATGCAAGAAATAAAGCAAGAAGTAGTGAGAGTAATACAAGATGAAATAACTGCCATGTCACATAACAAAAGAAATAACTCAAAATAAAACCAAGAAAACAAAAATGTTTCAACTATTCCTGTGTCCAAAGTTATTGAATAAATAAGAGTGGCTGTAGCTCAGTGGTAGTGTTGGTTGTTAACGTGTCACTAAAAAAAAAGAATGTATTGGGGTTGGATACCAGCTCTTGCAGCCCGAATGTTTAAATTTCATTGATAAATGTAAAAGGGATTACTTCACACTGAGGGTAATTTTGCATTATGTCTTTGTTGTCACACTATAAATGTTATTTGAATAATCACAAACTGAAATGTAAGTCAGTGGGCTTGGTTTATGGCCAACAAAGTCCTGAAATTCGACACCTTCAACTGAGTGTTTTACTGGTCTTGCAAATAATCAAGCTCACTCTCAAGAAACTATGTAATAGTGGAATTTAAACTTCAGTTTTCTGACTAGAAGAAAACATTCCTCAGCCTCCTCATTTTTCAGCAGAGCAGCTGGTTGTGATGGAAATCACCAGGGAGCAGATTTTCATGCAGTATGTAAATTTGGATGTGCTAGTTATATCCAAACAGATCTGGACAAAAAAAGACTGAAAAGTACAGCCAAGAGAGGAGACGCTTTCTGAACATGTCATCTTTTATCCCATTGTCTATTTGGGCTCAACAGGTCACCTCATGTGCCCTGATGATCCAGATTACACCTGTACGGGGCACGTGCGCACACTCAAACTCTCTCCCTCTTTTTGTCAATCTCTTTTCCACTCTCCCTCTCAACTGTCACCACAGATTTGTGAGTGGCATGTGTCCCTCCATCTGGCTTGCACATGCATTGCATATGGACATTGCATAATGGCCTCGGGCCTTAATATTGCAGCACTACAGTGCTACTCCAACACGTGGGAAAAGAAGTGAGAAAGGGCAAAGAAACAAACTCTTATGTAAAAGCATTAAGAAGAGCAACAACTTCAGTCTTCTTTGCTCAGTCTGTGAAATAAATGGGTAAAAGTCAAAGGTCTCCCTGGGTTTGTAAAATAAAATGCAAAAACACGCAGTACCACAGAGGTAGTGGTCCTGAAAGTGTAGCTCTTCTTCTATAATTTAAACCTGGTCCTTTTTAAATAGTAAAGGCATCCACCTGATCCCCCTTCCAAACAGTTCACTCTCAATGCCTCTTTAGTGGATTTGGATTGTACCAAACAAAACATATACAAAGATTTACAACTGATTCAAACCAATGTCCTGAATTTGGACAAATTGAAATTTGTGATCACTGCAAAGTTTCAAAATATTTGAATTCTTCATGGTGTTACCCTCGAGCAGCAGCAGAGACTATAAATAACACAGAGGCTTAATGTGTCGAAAAAAAATCTTGGAAAGGAAATGGTTCAAAGTTGTTGTGCAGCATTCTGTGCAAAAACAAATCTGCAGCTCAGAAGAAGTTGTGTAAGTTTGGTGTCTACAAGAATTGTACTGAGAGAAAAAAAAGGTGAAATTCTAAATTTGCAAAAAAAAAATTGTGTTTCTTAAAAATCTTTTCATGATGGAGGTTTAGAGGTACTAGTAAATTGATGTTAACTTCAAAAAGTGTCAGGCTGTTCACGTACTGTTCAATCAAAGCTCAATCCAGATTCTGTAATGACTGTTTATTTTTATTTTTTTTGATACATTTCTGGCTTCTCAGGAATTCCAGTTTCTTGCTCAAACATCATATTAGTTTGAAACTCCCCATTTCTGTTTAAAATGGTAAAGTGAATGAAAATCTCCAAAAAATGAAGAGTCAGCATTGAAACACTTCATTATGCTTGATGGTTTTCTCATGTTTATGAGATTGTAAGATGCATTGGCTCAGTGCTGTTTATCAAATAAACTCAGTAATCAGGGCCACTGTAAGGAGTGATGAAGTGTCACTGTGAGAAAATAGGAAAAGGAAAAGGCTGGTAATTATTTCACATAACAATATATATAAATATTTTTATACACAATCTGAGTTTGTAAAATTTGTACAAATGCATTTAATTTAAATCTGCATTAAATCATGAGGCTATTCTGGAGTAAGGCATCATGTATTCATTCCACCTTTGCTGAGAACTGGATGTAGTATACAGTGACTGAGAAGCTAGAGAAAAACAAAATGCATGTACATGTATAATGCACATAGCTGTAGCTGATGCAACGTAATTGTGTCGTAAGATTTTTTGAATTCTGAGATCTTAAATTCTAAAGATCTGTAAAGTGGTGGTTGATTTTCTTGGGAGTAAGAATAAATGACGCGTAAAAAAGAAAATCAAAGTCGACTGTTTCAAGAATTTTTTTATTCAATCAGACTCTAGTGAAGGATGATTCGCTGTATTGCCATATAAGACAAAACCAACTTATTCGTATTTGAACACTCATCTTCTCTCCCTTCTGGCAGTTCTTTGATAAAGCCCTGGATTACAGCAGTTCAATAGTTGCTGTTAATACTGATTGAAGTCTTATCCAGAACTTAATCTGCTCCAAAGAAAGTTTTCACTGATGAATCCCAGTAAGACATGAACCTCAGCCTGAGCAGTGAAAACCTCGCTCACCCCAGATCCTGCCTTGTAGTGGAGTTGTACACAGGTGTGATTGTGTTGCTTTGCGTGTTGTGAGATTACAGTGGGGTAATGGATTATGACAAAATGGCCTGTAAATGTCATACTGCTGTGTGAATTCTGCACAGCTCAGTGGTTTGGTTTCCTCTGTGCTGTCAGGCTCTTAATCTGGGTTCTTTTTAACAAAGGCAACACGC